>BHFT01021348.1:0-48166 GCA_004320025.1 Laticauda laticaudata
GGCTACAAGCCGGCCGGGAAAAATGTATAAAAGACCGGCGCGGCTTGAGCCAATGTTCCTTTTCTACACTCTGGCTCAGAAATAAAGACCTTGCTGTTGGAACCCGGTCTACCTCGTGTTTTTCCGGACAAAACACTTTCAACTGGTGCTTTTTTTGCCTAGGGTTTTTTTTAAAGGTGGAAGGGCTGGCTTGAGTTTTCTGAGATTTCTGGTGCTGTGAATTTTTAGGTCCTTTTGGGGGAACAATCATGCCTTTATGGTTTTTATTACAGTGGTTTTGTCTTCCTGTCCTTATGGTTAAGTAAAAAACTGGTTTTATCTGCAGTGTTTTTTTTTTTGGGGGGGGGGAGGAGGGAACTNTTTTTTTTTTTGGGGGGGGGGAGGAGGGAACTGTTTTCATTCTTTTGGTGTTTTCCTGGCACTTTCCTAAGTTTATTTTGGGTGGTGGTGGTGGTGTATGCTCCTGAAGATATCTACACATTAACAATGATCAAATACTAATAATATTTACTTATCCTTTTTAGTGAACATTCCTTATATAATTGGTGTCTTCTTTTATACTTTTAGATTTCTAACTCTGTTTCTGTTAGTTAGCCATTGATAAAACAAATCCCACATTAAAAAGTATTCGAAGCCTTCTCCTTGATTGTAAATTTGCAATTGTTAATTTATTCATTTCTGCACATTCTAGTATTTTTATTAATTTTCATATCTTTGTTTTTCCACTGTTCTGCAAATACAATTCTAGCAGCTGTTAAACATGTGTAAAATTAAATATGTATTCTACCCAACAAAATATTTCTGGTTTTAAATCCATATGTTGTTTTACTGTTGTTTCTAACCATTGTTGGAAAAAATATCCTTCTGGGTTCAGTTCCAAGTGGGGAAAAAGTACTGGCACTCCTAATTTCAACTTCCCAATTACACAATTATCTAAAATCATGGGGTTTGCTTTTGGGATACACTGGACAAAAAAACAACAAAAATTTATTCCCTCCCTTCAATCATAACCCACTCGGCTTTTCCGCTTATATACAGAAGGTCACACACTCTGATGGACCCCCATTGCTTTTCCTGTCCTGGTGATCATGGATCTGTAGAGCTAGCAACAGGCAAGAGGGTGGCTAGAGGCCAAACAAAGAAATGAGATCCAGCTGCTGTCCAAGGATGAAGCCACTCACACACAGGCTCTTCCTCCTTCCCTAACAAAAAGTCCTGTGCTCTGGCAAAACCCCCATGCTCTCCAGACTTTTGGTCTTTCTGCAGTTAGGAAATGCAGAGAAAGCAAGATCCAAATGTGTTTGGGAGAAGGGCCCTCTCACACACATGCAAGCATACACATATTTCCCATGGTTTCAGTTTAAAATTTAGAGGTACTCACCTTCCTTCCAAGCAGCCTTGGAGCTCAACACTCAAAACTCCTTTAAAACCTTTGTTCCAAATGGCCAAGGTCCAGGAAAACTTGCTGGCAAGGGAATCTTACCTGGGCCTGGTCCATTGGTTAGATTAGCTTGGAGTCCCTTCGTGGTCGTCAAATGTTGGAAGAATTGGAAGAATTATCCTTATGGGCTCAGCTCCAAGTGGGAAAAAGACACCAGAAACATGAAGGCTGTCTGGAAGGTTCAATGGTGTACAGGACCACATGGCCTGGAGCTCGAGAGTGAAAAGGAAGGATGATCACATGCTTCAAGGTGAAGGAAGAAATCAAGAAAAAGGGCTGAGAGTGCTTGGGTTTTATAACCTTCATTGGGATTTGAATTGGAGCTTGTATTCCAATTGGTTGTCAGACTCCCATGGAGCCATGCAGGGGCAACTCTGTAGGATGTCCTGATTTCCAGGCTTGGTTGAGCCTTGCTGGATGATGATGCACCGAAAGGGCTTTTGAGCAATTGCTATAGTTTTACCTGGAGATCATGGTTATGTAAAGTATTCTGGCCCTTTCTTCGCCAAGAAACCAAGAATGGAACAATCAGAATCAGATACAAGTTGTGAAGATCCAGTTCCACAACTGTCATGGTCAAAAGCACCACAAGCACCACTGCCACCACTTGACTTGGAGAAAGCAGCTAGTCAATCTCCAAAACTGAAAGTCTTCCTGACTGCTGGATACTGCAGCAATATAGACGCTTTCAAGAGAAGTTTGAGTGACTGGAAGTTTCAAACAAAAAATTAGTTGTAAGTAATGCCCAAAACATGACTTTGTAATAGAGGAAGGTGTTCATGTGTCCAAGGAGTGGAAACATTTCAATATTGAGGTGGCAGGGGCAACTAAAGAAGTTCAGCAAGCTTCTCTTAGGAAAAAATGAAAGAACATTTTACATCGAAAGCTCATGCTATTTGCAGTGATGACTTAAAACAAGGGTAACAGGATGCTATAACAAAAGCAGTAGATAAGATGTCTGAAAAATACTCTACTACTTGTCGAGTATTTTTGAGTTTATAGTCTCACACAAAGATGTAAACCATGTTCAGACATAGAAGGACAGGCAGAATTGTAAAATGTAATTGGAGTAGATTTGGGAGTAGGATTGCATTCACAGTCAACTGCAATGAAAATAGATGATTTCATTGCAAAAGAAATTAAAACCAAAATGTTTACTAGCATTATTGAACAGAATCTGAAAATATGTTTATTGACGAAGCCTCAATGCTATCATGCAAACCAGTTGTGATAGTTTTCGGAAAAGTTGAGGATTCAGATAACCCACCAGCAATTTTTGATGAGCTTGTTGAATTGGAAAAACAAGATGCAGAGACAATATGTTTTGGAAAGTTTACATAATGTTGGGTTTACTACAGAATATCTATAAAAACATTAATAGCATTTTGCTCTGATAGTGCCAGCGTTATGCTTGGGAAAAAATCTGAAGTGAGCACTAGTATTGCAAAAGACTTTCCAAACATCATAATATGGTGCTGCTTAAACCATTGCCTCCAACTTGTTTTAGATGACTCCATAAAGAAAGCAACGGAATCATTTCAAAATATTTCTTGACAAGATGCATGGTATTCTCCATAAACCCCGTAAGAGCCAAAATGAACTATTTGAAATATCTGAACTTGGAATTGAAATTGTAAAGATTGGTAGAGCTTTGGAACAAGATGGGCTGCCTGTAGTTTAAGGTCAACCTTAGCTGTGTGGCATGCTTGTCCAGTACTACATCAGTACTTTCATGCAAATGAAAAATACTCCAATATGGCTGCCCATCTTGAAAATATATATTAAATAATTTGGCATTGATGATCGATATTCTAAATGAAATTTCTGTCAAATGCACTGCAAGGAAGAAATACAGACATTATAAAGGCCAAAAAACTTGTGCTGAGATCAATTAAAGCATTTTAAATGTTTAGACAGGGAAAGGGTCCTTATGAAAAAAAAAGGTTGATGGATTAATTACTTCAGAAACCTTTAAAAATATAAAATTTGTACCAAATCATTGATTTGTTGGACTTCGTCAGGAAACTTTTGGAAAGCATCATAAAAAATTTGAAGAAAAGACTAATGGATTGTGAACATTTAAAAACAGCCAGTTGCAAGACACCATGAATAAATTATGATTTCTCCATTTTTTGGAGCCAGATTACTGGAATATTGAAGAAGTAGTAGTTCCATGGCCAGAAGCTGAAGAACAATTGCTTGCCTTTAGTGACATTTTTAATAATGAAATTAATATCAATGATTAGAGAGATTTCATAGAATTTTTTTAAAAATTCCAAGAACTATGCAATTCCTAACAGTATTAAAAAAGCTAAAGATATTGTCAGAACAATTGCTGTAAGTTCAGCAGAAGCAGAAAGAGTTTTTTCAAAAATGAACCATATATGTTCAGAACACAGAAGTTGCCTGTTTTCAACATAACCAACCTGATGACCATTAGTGTGGTTGGCCTACCTCTAAAAGAATAGGACCCTATTCCTGCCATCAAAAAAATGGTTAAGAGCATACCAGCACACAGCTGATGATCCAAGAATCAAGATTAAGAAAAGTGCAAGTGAGGAGGGCACCAATGAAAACGTTGTGGAAATATCTCAGAGTTAAAGACAAATAACACTTTTATGTAAGTACTTGTGTACCTCTTTTATTGTTTTGTGTACTTAATTTATTCTTATTTAAGTAGTAAGTGCATGAAATTAAAAACTACCTTTTGTATATCTTCTTTTTGTAGATCATTATTTAGAGCAAATAAGTCAGTGACTTCGACTTGGTCATGCCCATCCAGTCTCATGACTGCCAAGCTACATCCACCCAGTCACATGACCCCTAAATCATGCCCACTAAACAAGCCACGCCCACAGAACAGGTAGTAAAAAAAATTTTGAATTCCACCATTGATACATAACCACAGATACTATTACTTCTAGTTCACCATGTTTGCTCCCCAAGCTTTGTGCATTTGTATATAAGCATTTAATACCTTTATGCCTGTCCATAGGTATGTTTCCTGCATCTCCTAATTGCTGTTTGAGCTGGGTCAGTCTTTTTCTGAATACATTTCCCCCCTGCTTTTGTGAGGAGCTGCCCATCCCTTGTCAAGAGCATGTAAGCAATGCAATCATGGTCCAGGAAATGAAAGTTTTCTTGGCAACACCAACCCTTTAGCCAGTGATTTATTCCTATAATTCTTTTTCTTCTCCAATGACGTTTCATTGGCAATACTGATGAGAACACTACTTGTGCTCCTACCGCCTTTACTGCCTAGTTGTTTATAATCTCTCAGCATTGTACTTAGTTTCTTTGTTGTGTCATTCATCCCAATGTGAAGGAGGAGGAAAGGATAATAATTTGTGGACCTAATTATTTGGTTAGGTTCTCAGCCACATCTTTGCTTTTTGTTCCAGAGAGACAACATACCTCCCTAGATTGTATGTCTGGTCTGCAGATGGCTGGTTCTGTTCCTTTGAGAATAGAATCTCCTATCACCAACAATCACCTTCCTTTTTGTGGGGTTGCAGTCTGGGGTGCTTTTCTGTTTATCTCAGGTCTGCTTGTTGATGTGAGTTTTTAGGGATATTTGATGCTGTCTCTTTTCTAGGTGTCTACATGTTTTCATGGAGAGGGAGGTTGTGGGTCTGTGTATTTTCATCTAGGGTGAAAATTGATTTCTCAGTTTTGATCACTCCTTATCCTCTCCCACTTGTGACTGTATGACTGTAATTTTGTTACTTGTATCCTTACGTGACTGTTTCCTAGTATAATTTGATTGCTTATTGTATCCTATGACTATTATTAAGTGTTGTACCTGATGATTCTTGACTCTTGGACGAATGTATCTTTTCTTTTATGTACATTGGGAGCATTTGTACCAAGACAATTTCCTTGTGTGTCCAATAACACTTGGCCAATAAAGAATTCTATTCTATTCTATTGAAGGGGCTGCTTCTAGTTGGATTTAGACTGGGCAGTAGGGGTTTGTTAAATATATACTTCTTCTTTTCTTGGATTACTGTGTTTCCTTCTATGTGTGATATCCCTCCATTTGTCTTCTCCAAGGTTTGTCACCAGGTTCAGATCCTCTGGAACTTATTTATTCATTTATTTGGTTCTGGGTAGAAATTTGGTTCTACTGAAGGTTGGAGTTTGGCTAGAGTTGCCTCTAAAGTCCCTTACTTTATCCTCTAGTAGTTCATGTAGTTCACATTTAATACATGTATAATTTGAATGTTTTTTGGCATAAGCACATACATGGACATATCACAATCAGTTACCTGTTCTGTTGAGTTTGTTTCTTTTTGCTGGTTCTTTTAGAGTAAAAAAATATGTTTTTTTTTTCTATCTTTTTTTCTGCCTTTTTGGCTCATTTTTTCTACCTTGTTATTTAACTTGTTTACTGTTAAAGTTAGCTTTATCTCTTCTCTATATTTTTTAATGTTTTTAAGCTCCAATTCATCCTTATTAAGATTTGCCTTATTTATTTGATTGATCTTTATTAATCCTATTCTTCCTTGATTTCTAATGTTCCACTCTTGTCCTTATTATTTGCCTATTTATTTATCTTTTATTTTCTGTCCTATATTTTTATTCTGTATGGGGTCCTCCCTCCCTGCCTATTGGGGCCTCAAGCTTTTTTGTCTTCTCTTCTATTATTTGCTACTCCGGCCTCTTGTCATTACATCTTCCAGCTCCACTCTGTCTTTCGATGCTTCTATCTTTTCGGCCTCGTCTCTACTCTGGTCAACTCTCGGCCTGTATTCAGCTTCCCAATCAGCCCAACTTCACTATCTAGTCTGCTCTGCTCAGTGTGCAATTCAACAAGATCAGAGCTCTGTTCTTCAATGCACCTCTTCTGCTATGCTACCCATCTCTGCTATATGATCTCCCTGCCTCCTGATTCTGTTGTTGTGTTTCTCCCCACCCTCAACTGATTCTGACACCACCAATTTCTCACAGCCATTGGTTCCCTTTGTTGCATGGGTTGCTCCAGGCCCTTTGTCCTCCATTAGATGGGCCACTGCTGTTCGTAATCTCAGGACAGAATTCCTAAAAATATAGGGCCTAGCAATAAGTGCTGAGGTTCTGTGATGGAAAATGATACTATAAGAACATTAATAAGTTTGCAATCTGCTCCATTCACAAACTTCATTGATTTCTCAGACCTCCTGATATTGATGAAGTTCTTTTTGTGAGGATCCCTTAATTCTTATCTAAATGCTGGTTTTCACTTCACTGTTAAAAAGAACTAATCTGTACATGGTACAATCATTCTCATTTGAATTAGTGCAGTGTGCTGTTCATGGGGCTATATCTGAGAAACATTTGGAAGCCACAGCTGGTCTACAATGGCTGAAGTAGTTATGACTGTAGACAATCATGATTTTCAGTTCAAGAACTGCCAATTGGCTGTTGGACGCAATGCAAGATGTTGGTTGCCATGTTTAAAGCTCATCATGGCTCAGTATGTACAGATTACCTTCACTATGGACTATCAAGTATCTATAGAACATTTCTTGCCCGATAAGGTTAATAAGCACACTATGAGCCCCTTGATTAGAGACTACCATCTTCAGGGGCCATGCCAACATGCTACTTTCCCTTCATCTAGAATAGCATTCCTCTGACATGGTCTTAAGGAAATTGTTGAAAGCCTGGTGGTTGGGGAAGAAGGCTGCATTGCAATGACTATTTTTCTGGATGATAGATTGGTTTTTATTGTTTTGACTCCAGTTTTATATTATAGCATATAGTGCTGCTTTTAATCTGATTTGTTTCTCTTTTAATCTCAATTATATACTGGGGATTTTTGTATTGTTCAGACTCAATTGTTTAGATGCTCCACAAATAATTACATTTTAAAAGGTATTTGTTATGTGTTATCATCTTTGAACCAAATGTAGAGGACATTTACCTTTTAAATGAGCAACCTGTATAAATCCAGCAATGACTTTTCAAAATGAACAGTTCATCAAGAAATGGTTCATTGCAAATTGTGAGGTAAACAGGTGATGTACCAGTGGGAGCAGAGGTGGTATTCAGCAGGTTCTGACCAGTTCTGGAGAACCTGTAGCGGAAATTTTGAGTAATTTGGAGAACTGGCAAATACCACCTCTGACTAGAGATTTTACAGTATCCTTCCCCTGCCATGCCCACCAAACCACACCCACATAACCAGTAATAAAAAATTTTTGAATCCTACCATTGAGTGCAAGGTAAACAGGCCCTTGACCAATGAAACTAGAATTTCCTTTATTCTATGTAGCAATAGACTACATTATAATATTTTAGCCTTTTGGTGTTTGTAAGAAAATGGTACTAAGGAATTCCTTAAATAGAAAAGCAATTTAAACATAATAGTGAATACAAATAACTGAGTTTAAAAGAAATTACTAAAAATATGATAGATTAATACTAATGTAACTGATAGGTATGGTATAATAATTAAAACATAACTGGTTTTAAAATGTGCTATTTGTCCTTCAAAGTCATTTGCTATTTCATTTTCTTAGTCTATGGATTTCTGACTGCCAGTTCATTCCCTTATCCCATGGCTACTGAGGAATCAATAGGCCTAGACCTGAAATGATGATCCTTTGAGTTAGAATGACAGGCCCAATTCTGGAATAATGGTCCTTAGGGAGCACCTGGGTAGGTTAAACTTTGGATGAGACCCCCGCTACTGAACGACAGACTTGGGAATGAAACAATGACCCCTGAGAAATGAATGGCAAGAGTAGAATTACAATAATAGACCCAGGCTAGAAGGGACTTTTACTCCACTGCATGTTGTATTGTTTCCGTTCTCTATTACATAAATTTCCCTTGTGTAAACTATGTTTATATAATAACTGTCTATATTGGGAAAATTACAAAATATTGAATGGATATATCAGGCCAGAATGCTTCCTGAAAAAGACTGTAAAGAGATTTATAGTGTTCTATACATTCCTAATTTATAATATGGAAAAGGGTTAAATCTTGTTTAGGAAGGATGAAAGGAAAGAGGGAGACATACCATAGACCTCTTTCAGGAACAGAGCCAATGAAAAAGAACAGGTCAGAGGTAAAGCCAAACCATCAGTTACAATCAGTTGGGAAAACGAAGTTTTAGCAGGGAGAAGATAGATGAAATACAAAGCACTCAGAAGAAGAAAACTGTTTGCTGATTGTCTGTGAGGAGTTTTAGGACAGAATGAAAAGCAATCAAGAACCTGAATATGCTGTGGTCTAAATACTTTATCTCTATTTCCTTTTGGTCACAATTTTTTCCCATTTCTCACAAACCTTTTTTTACCTGAAGGCTCTCAAATGGAAAATCATATCCATCTTTATGTATGAAATACTTCTTCATGAAAAAGCATTGTATCTGTTTATGTAGTACACTATGGGACTAAATAAAGATAATACTCAATTTGTAATAATATATCATTCAGCTGGCCACAGCAAAAAACGGGAGAAGGATCTGAACAAAAGAAATGGGCAAATCTGTATATGTCCCAGGATAATTTTCAGGATCCAATCTGGGTTGGTCACTGGTGATAAATTATAATACAGAATATGCTTAAGGATATTACATAGAAACTTACTTTCTAGATCTGTAACCATATTGTATGAGATTTCTTGAGACCCTATGAAACCACAGTAGAATCCAGCAGTAGAATTCAACAAATAACATGGAGAAGGCAGAAAGGCTGTTGTTAATGACCCTGTTGTTCATTATGGATGGCGATCACACTGGTGGTAAATTGCTTGGGCCAGCACAGGCACCACTCTGCTTAGTAGTGAGGTAGAGTCTGAGAGATATATCTACAAATAATCAATGCTGTGATTCAACCGGTGTAACAACCTATTTGCTAAGCACACACTTTGCATGCTCATGCACAGCATTTTAAAAAGGTCATTTTCAGCTCTAATACTTACCTTCTCCTGCAGCCCTTGTGAATAAAACAGCTGAGGTGCGGCAAATCAGCTGTGCTCTAAAAAAACGAAATAAAGCACAGGAAAGAGCGGGGTGGGTTGGTGGGGCCAAATGCTCACCGGAACTATTGGTTCACCCGAACCAGTCCAAACTGGTAGAATCCCACCCCTGCAAATAATCAACATTGCTAACAGAAGAGTTTCTTTTGGATTCTTAATGCAAAGGCTGGCAAATTGAAGAAGATAAACTCTCGTATAGTCCCAGGCTAAAGCATACATGCATATTTATTTGTGCATAATAGGGCTCTATAGCACTTCAAATTAAAAGGACACTGCTACTTCTTAAAACACCATGTCACTTCTCGGGATCAAATGACTGGCTTCTGCCCTCTGCATTTGCAGGAGAATCCCGAGAAAAAACAGATATTATGAGCACACATAACAGGTTAGAAGTTTAGAGTTGATACTGTACTATTCATGATAATAACCTTATCTTGTTTTCATCGATAATGGGAACTTAAAAATTTACTAGAGAGAGTAAGTTGCACTTGGATTGATCAAACATCAGTACATTTGAACTGGGAATTAGAAGCCAATAAAGAACATATCGGGCCAGGAATTTAAATGAGAAATGGTCACTTTGACATTAATTAGTTAATGTTGGCAACACTGGGAATGGATCTGTGCCTGAAAAGATGCTGAATTAAGAGAGAACCTGGATGGAAAAAAAAACTGATGAGCTAAAATCATCAACAGCAGCAAACAGAACAAAGATGTCCTGAGGGGTGATGGAGACTGAAGCAGCAGTCTTGCTCAGAAGGTTTCAGGATGAGATCTTGCTTTGCTTTGAAGGTTGAAGCTACAGAACAGATCTGAATACAGAGGCTGAATACAGATGGCAAGAGCTAGTTCTTCTTGGTTGGGCAAGGGAACAGTATGCATTATCTGCGTGTAGTTACACCTGTTTAAAATAGAGAAGGTAGTGCCTTTGGGATAAATACTTCCCCTATTAAATATGCTAATTTGTTCCTCTAGAAAGTTTATTTCCAATGGTAATGTCAAGCTGTATCTTTGTCCCCAAAGCAAATTACTATGGTTCTTCTGCTTCATTAACATTAACAAAGTTGGAAAGGACCTTATAAGTCATCTAGTCCAACCCCCTGTCCAAGCAGGAGACTCCACACCATTTCTGACAAATGGCAGTCCAATCTCTTTTTGAAAGCCTCCAGTCATGAAGCTCCCACAACTTCCCAGGGCAAGCTGTTCCACTGGTTGATTGTTCCCACTGTCAGAAAATTTCCCCTTATTTCTAGGTTGAATCTCTCCTAGTTCAGTTTCCATCCATTATGCCTTGTCTCGCCTTTCGGGTGCTTTGGAAAATAGCTTGAACCCTCCTCTCTGTGCCAGCCCTTAAATATTGGAAGAGTGCTATCATGTCCCCCCCTGGGTCCTTCTCTTCACAATAATGGCCATGCCCTATTCCTGTAACTGTTCTTCATATGTTTTAGTCTCCAGCCCCCTAATCATCCTGGTTGCTCTTCTCTGCACCTTTTCTAGAATCTCAACGTCTTTTTTATAGTGTGGTGACCAATATTGAATGCAGTATTCTAGGCGTGGTCTTACTAAGGCTTTATAGAGTGGTATTAGTAGCTCACTTGATATTGATTGTATCCCTCTGTTCAGTGGTAGGATTCAAATTTTTTTACTAGTGATTCTGTGGATGTGGCTTGTTGGGTGTGGCACAGCATGGCTTGCTGGGCATGGCTTGGTGGGTGTGGCAGGAGGATACTGTAAAACCCCATTCCCTCTCCACCCCATTAATCTACTTTCCAGTCTTCTCCAATGCAGGGCAACAAAAGAAAACCCAACTGATCAGCTGGGACTCAGGAGACAGAGAAGAGATAGGGATGGGGCCAGTCAGAGGCGGTATTTGCCACTTCTCTGAACTACTCAAAATCCGCTACCGGTTCTCAGAACTCATCAGAACACGTTGAATACCACCTTTGCCTCTGTTAATGCAACTTGGGATTGCATTGGCATTTTTGGCTGCTGGCTCATATTCAACTGGTTGTCCACTAAGACTCCAAGATTTCTCTCACAGTTACTGCTATTAGGCCTAATTCCACCCAGTCTATATGTTTATTTTTGGTTTTTCTTGCCTAAGTGTAAGACTTTGCTTTTCTCCACATTGAATTTCATTTTTTTTTAAATAAAGTTTTATTTGGGTTTTCACACATACAAAATACAAGTAAAACATCTTTTTTTTGAAAATGCATGGCCCCGGGCTTGAACTTCTTTATACAGACGACAAAACTCAATGTCATGCTCCTTTATTGTATTCTATTTTCATTATCTTATACATTTCTCCTTTTGCTATATAGTTCTTTACCCCTTTTATTTTGCTCATTTTATTTTGATCTTATCGCCATCTCCAATTCAAATCATTCATATTTATATACTTTTTGTCTGTTCTGTTTTCAATTACTATATCTATCTTTCTCATTAAACCACATTTTTCTCTGTAGTTACTACATTGAGAGAACGACACCTTTAGTATATCTTATATACATCCATTCAACTTTTATATTAAACATTCCAATATAATACCTTAAGGTTATGACCTTTAATAGTAAACATAATACAAAACTTCAATGGAATATCTGCTGGTACTTCTTATAATACATCCTATTTATTCTTTAAAAAAAAAGATATATAAATACTGATGTGTCTCCACAATACGGCCTCCACCATAGAAAGCCCCACCATGTTCTATAGGCATTCAACTTATAAAATCGAATTAAGCCCATTCCCCACAATTAAGCCATTACTAACATGCGACAATAGGGGAAAGGCAGGGGAGGGCTTTTCATTTTGCTAGTACTTGCATGCCCGGATATGTGGTGCTGCCGCGTTGGTGGGGCACTTTACATACCGGAGAGACCTTCCGCCACTATTGCTTTTCCTTCTCCCTTGCTTGCTGCGGCGTTTGGAGGAACACGTGAGGATTTGGCGCAGTCACGTGCAGCCAGGCGAGGGCTCCTCCCTTGCAACGCGGAGCCCTGAGGACGACACTTGGCTTCAGGCGCTCCATCGCCACTTCAAGGAAGGCACTCGCCCAAGAGTGATTTCCCTCTTCCCCGCCAAGGTCAATTTGTCTACGCTGCGGCTGAGAGGAGGAGACTAGCAGGCGGTTCTCTCTGTTGCTGAGAGTGAGGAAGACCACGGCCTTTGCAAACGAAGCGAGTGCTGCTTCGCCCAGTGAGATTTGGAATGAGGGGGCAGGAGGAGGCATACAGTGTACCGCTGGCTCGACTTTCCTAGGCTCTGCCCCGGCCCACACGGCTCTGGCACAGGCCTGGGCGGGAAATGAGCGGAGGGTCCAAGGGGAGGCGCTCACTGGCCTGATGGTGAGAGGCTCTGCCACCGGGAAGGAAAGAGCCTGCCTGTCAGCTGTGCTGCGCCTTGCAGGGAGAGAGGGAGAGATGCCTCTCGGGGCAAGCGCCTCCTGGAAGGCAGGTGACAGGAGCGCCTTGAAGCCACTAGTGTCCTTCTCAGGGCTTCCGGTTGTCGGAGGAGCCCTGACTGGCCGCACATGGCTGCAGGCAACACTGCGGTGGCTCTTCTAACGCCTCAGCAGCAAGGAGAAAGGAAAGACAACCGGTGGTGGAAGGTCTGCCCGAACCCCCAAGCGATTCGCCAACCCACCCACCCAAGGCATTGCAACGGGGAGGGAAATTACAGTTACCCCCGAAAAGGACGGCCTAGTCGTTTTTCCGGGGAGTCAAAAAAAAATAGGCGCCAGCCTTATCAATGTGAGAAAGAAACAGGTATATGTAATTAGTATAACCCTACATTGCATGTCCAATTCAGTTCTATCATTACTATCATTAAAATTCTTACATCTTCTAACACTTCTTTTTCAATTAAATATCCATTACTTCCTTAAAGACATATATATGTTCTCCGATCTAATTTAATATTACAATAACTATACATTAACTATACATAATCTCCATAATTAATTTTTCCCTTATTTCTCTTCACGTTATGTAAATCATTAAATATTCATTTTCGCTTACATTATTTATATGACAAGCAATTCCACTGAATATAATATCTATTCTATCAATATTTAATCTACATTGTTCTCATTATTTCTACAATTATTTCTGTTTTGACTAGATAACAAACTATCTTATGTACTTTGCAGAATCCTTTCTCCATTACATTTTCACCCATTATCTCCTAAATAGCCCTGTTTTCTCTATGATTTGTTTCTTCTTCTATAACTCTATTTCCTTTTCTTTGCTTCCCTCTCATTCCTTCTCCTCCCCTTTTTACCCCCTTGTCTCTCTAAGTTCTAATTCTCTCTTCTGAATTTCCGCCTTTCTTGTATGCTTTCTGATTTGTATTACTTATTTTTCACTCTTTATTTGCGGGGGAGCTGTTTGTTTCCCAGTCTTTTAACATTTTCCTTCTTTTCGCCCACCTTTCTCTTTTTTTCCCCACTCAGATTACTTGTTCATTAAGATGGCTCCTTCCTTTGTGCGACAATTCTTGATTTGCGGGCATTTCTTGTTGTTTGTCCTAATTCTAAATCTCCATTTCTAAAAACTGAAATCAAAGCAAAAGAACCTCTCCCTTCTTGGTGCATCTTCTCATACTTTTTTAAGTTCCATTTTTCAGTGTCTTCTAGAATGGAGTCATTTTTGAAACATTCTTAAACAAACCACCCGATTGATTTTAGTCATTTTCAATACAATACAAAAATCCAGATAATCATCAGATAATCCAATAATAGTTCCCAACTTATTTCTTCTTATTTCTTTTTCCACTTCTCTTTGTTCTTTTTCCCTGGTGTTTTTGTTGCGATCATTTCAGTTAAATATACTATTTTTGGAAGTCTTGTATGAGATTTTCGCTTGTAGAGTTCTTTTATTCCAGGCAGTCTCCTCCCCATCCAGATCCTGCTCTTTTATTCTTTTTCCTCTTCCTTTTCTTCAAAGCTTTGACAATTGATGTGCAGAAATCTTTATTATCTCTTTGACTTTTATTTTCAGCCATTAAATGCCTATTAAGTGTCAAAGTGGATTTTTTTTTCCTATTCTTGCTTTTCGTCTCTTCAACTGTCATTCTAGGAAAGGAGAAATAAACACCAAATTCTTTTCCCCTTTTCTCTCTGCCTTCACAGCTTAAAATTCTTCTTAGGGAACAATTGTTAATTTTTTTTAAAATAGTATTCAGTTCCGGTACCTTAATTGTGTTGCTGTTGCATGTTTTGGACCCGGTCAACCAAAACTTATCTTTTATCTTCCTCTCTGCACATTCTTTTTCTGGTCGAGTTCTCTTTGTGGTGGCCATTTCTGAACCACCGCTACCAACCCCGCCTTTGGGAAAGGGAAGTAATGGCCAGTGGGGAGGGACATGTGGCTTCCTCCTCAAGCCGCAGGCAGGCTCCCCCTCTCACCACTCTACGGGGGCTCTAATCCCGAAATCCAGCTGGCCTCAGGGTGCTCCAGCAGCCAAACATGGATCGAAGCTCGCCAGAACAAGGTTTCAGTCTTGTCGCCGAAGCTCAAACCAGAAGAGTCTGTCAAGATCATCTGAGATCATGAGCCGTATCTTCTTGGGTGTTAGCTATTCCTGCCAGCTTAGTATCATCTGCAAATTTGTTAAGTTCCCCTTCTATTCCCTCAGTTGTTTATGAAGATATTGAAGATTATTGGGTCTAAGACGGAACCTTGTGGTACCCCCACTGCTTGCTTCCATCCATGTAGCCATAGACCCATTAAGGACTACTCATTGAGTATGGTTTGCCAGCCAGTTATGAATCCATCTGGTAGTGATGCTATCTACCCCACTTTTGTCTCGCTTCCCAAGAAGTAGATTGTGGTCTACTTTGTTCACTGCCTTGCTGAAGTCGAAGTATATTATTTCCACAATATTTCACTGGTCTACTAATTTAGTCACTATGTTGAAGAATGAAATGAGGTTGATTTAATATGATCTGTTTTTAACAAACTCATACTGACTGCAAGTTATTACTTTAGTCATTTCTAGATATTGGCAGATTTTTTAAAATTATCTTTTCCAGTATCTATGATGCTAGGCCCGTGTTGGCGAACCTATGCCATGAGTGCTAGAAATGGCATGCAGAGCCATTTCCTCCGGCATACGAGAGGTCTCCCAGAAGAGCCCCACTGCACATGCACGTGCGCCACCGCCTGACAGCTGATTGTCAGGTATCTGGCACGCATGTGCAGGGGGCAGATGGGGTGCACAGGAGACATGCATGCATGTGCAGGGATGCGCCACACTGAGGGTATCGTGTGTGCATGCACTGACATGGCATGCAAGGGGGAATTGTGCACGCATGCGCAGAGGGTGTGGGAGGAGCCCCAGCATGCATTGCCTTCTGGGTGCTGGTATGCGAGCGTATGCAAGCGAGCGCAATTCTTGGCACAGGAGCAGAAAAATGTTAGCCACCACTGTGCTAGGCTGATTGGTCTGTAGTTTCCTGAGTCTGTATTATTCTGGATTAAATCCAGGATTTATTTTGGAATACAAGGCTGTCAGATTTTTAAAAAAATCTTAAGTGTTATTTGAGAGCTTAATTAAAACCGTGCCATGGAATTTCAGAATACTAAACTGTATGTTTTAATAAAAGGCAAAACAAGAACATTTCATAGGTGGCAAAGTGCATGTGTATCTGCCAGAGTTGTGGGAAGCTGTAAATTAGCTCATGATGTCATCTGCTTTACAAACATTAAAGCATCAGCTTATCAAAGGTATTGTTCATCTTACTATTATCTAACTGGCTACAAAGAAACAAGAGTGAAAAAGCAAAGAAAAAGTTTCTTTCTATGCTTTCTCTCTGAAAATACCAAGACAGTGACTGAGTAGCTCCAAAGGTGAGTAGAGAAGAATGAGAAACAAAGTCTACTGAAGAATTTCCAAAAATCTGGAAACTAACTGAGGGCAAGAAGCCCAAATTTTGTAGCTCTAGACTAATTCCTCAGTTAAATCTATATCCTAATTCCCATGTTTAAAGTACAGAATTAAGAACTCTGGGATTAAGACCTAGTTATGGCTAAAGCTATTAATTCTATGGTAATTTCAGTGATAGTGTAGAATGGGAAATGTTTTCTGTTTTTCAAAAACAGCTTGCCAATCCTCATTCTTTTAGTCTACCTGTACTTGAGATTTAAATATGTTCATTTTTGCTTTTGCTTTGAGATTCTTTGTGTAAAATATTTTGCAGGGAAATATAGTACATTGTTATTCTAAATTATGGTGTGTCATTAGACATGTGGCAATAAATAGATCACCATGTAAAATTAGGGGTATTGGATTTATTTTGCTCCAGCAGACTGAGTAATCTGACAAGAATAGAAAAACATTGCCGATATGACAGTCTGACACTTGTGACAGCCCTGTGGAACTATAAATTTTGTCCTCTAGTTGTTTACAAACTGACTTTGAGGCCAAGGACAAAGAGCAACCTGTACTTAGAAGAACTAAAGAGGATGCTCAATGTGGGCAGGGTTAAAAACTCTCATGATGGAACATATTTTTCTTCACAAAGCCTCAGCCCTCTGGAGCCATGTCATTATATTAGAATTGTTACCAGAAGACTGTAGGTTCTCTCATTAAATAGAAAAAAAAAAAATCTCAGAGCTTTGAAGGGGAAAACATTGCAAATGTCAATGGCAAAAGTTTAAGAGGTTGTTTCAAAGCAAATTTATTTTTTGGCTTCTGCCCTGGTGATTTATGAATACCTGAATGCAAAAAATGACCAATTAGAAGATGAGAATATTTCATAGATAAGATTGCTTTGATTTTAGAGAGAGTACAATAATCCACTGATTATTGTGATATGGCATTGCACAAATCTGATTCTGTATGGGTATCTAGTACCTGCAATTAAAAAAATCCACTCCACTGCCACAACCAAAGAATTCACTGCAAGATTACAGACAATCTAGAAATGAAGCATAGTATTTTATTCAGTTGTGTACTTACATGTTCTAAGTAAAAATTAAAACAAGATGAAAAGGAATTCTTGTTTCTCACTGCTACTTCCTGAGGCTTTTTCTTTCTATTGTAGAAAATCAGCACTCACCCCTCTCCTAGAAGAATGAAATATTCTAGAAAATATTAAAAAGGCAGAATATTATATTTTCCTGGATGAGAAAAGGAGAAACATGTTTTTAAAGAAAAAGCAGCTCCCTGCCCCCCCTTCAGCTCCAGAGTGATGGGATATGGCCCTCAGGACATGATAGGATTAGCCCTCTACCCATCTCACTACATGGCACCTGGGAAGATTACATCATCCAGCAAGATTCAACCAAGCTCTCTCTCTCCCCCTCTCCCNCTCTCTCTCTCCCCCTCTCCCTCTCCCCCCCCCACTCCATTTTGCCCGGGACATCAAATCCCATGTGGTCCTGCTGTCCACTATTAAACCATCCTTCCAAGCAGTCTCCATGTTTCCAGTGTTTGTCTTCCCACGTGGAACTAAATGATAGACATTTCTTCCAACACTATGATATGCAGAGTAAAATGGTTAATGACTGGTAATCCATAATCTGAACATTTTCAGCTTTCGTGGAATGAATGTATATTTGGAAAGTGGACAATTAAAGGTGCATTTTCCTTCCTTTTTATCTCCTAAGTTTACCTCTACATCCCTGTATCTTGGACTCTTAGAGGTTTACAATTTTTTAAAATCCTCTCATTCGAAACTAAACCTAGAAAGGTATACACAGCTGGATTGTTCTGAATATGTAGATATTACTGCCCAATTTTTGGATGGCCACATTTGCTCCTGTTAGGTGCTTCGCCACCTAAATAGTTACTTTAAATGTTTAAAAGTGTGAATAAGCAGAGTATATTGTGAATATTTAAAAATCCATAGCTATTGGTAAGCAATGATGATGATATTACCTAAACGTGACAGCCTAGACTTGTGCTGATGCACAAAATTCATTTAGATTTGTCAATACTCTTTCCTGTCGAGCCTTGTCAAATGTGGCACAATCTACAGTATATACAGTATTAATGTTCCAAGATATTAAAACATACTGTATATTTATAAATATGGATATGCAGGGCTTGATGCTTTTTGTAGTTCTTTTATAGCACAGTGTAAAAAATGGTTCTAGTCATTTATAATCCTATAATTTCAGAGTGTTTTGCTATATTGGTTAGTATTCTTCAATCTGTTTCCAATTGTTTAATTATTAAATCAGACATCCATTATCCTTATCGATCATGGCCATTAATCACATTCCCTGGAGCTTTACATTATGTCACATTATTGGTCACTAAGCACATTGTAATTGCCACTGACTAAAAGACTCTTCTGTTTCAATCACTTTTCTAAATTCAAAGATAGTGAAGATTGGACCTGGGACCGTCTGCATTCAACTACTTTCAGTGGGGGAAATAAATAAAATAAGCTGACTTTGAGACCAAGGACAAAGAGCAACCTATACTTAGAAGAACTAAAGAGGACACTCAATGTGGGCAGGGTTAAAAAACAAGGAGAAAAGCCAAAAAAGTCAATCTTATATTGGCATGACAATATTGTCATATTTACTGGCATCCAAATAGCCATAATAGCTACTAAATATATAAGAAAAAGTAAATTCCTGGTCACAAAACCTTTGTTTTATACCTTAGCAGGATGAGGAATTTGTCACTGAGATGTTGACAAAACTACAACTCCCAAAGTCCTTCACGATTAGAGCTGCTGAGAATAGTTCAGTCTAGTCACCAGTTTCTATCCTTATTTGAATTACTTTATTTATGCATCATACTTACATGGCCACCTAACTCACAAAAATGTAATACCAGATTATTTGAGGATTATTACTTCCAGTAGACATTTACCAAATGCTAAGGTCCAAATTTATCCAAATTTTTATCCAAATCTTAAGATCCACAAATTATTCTATGGTTGTTTCCATTAATTCAGTAAAGGTGAATGGCTACTAAACAGAGACATTTTAATTTTTTGAATACAATTGTGGAGTGCCCGCAATACAGTTCAGAAGATTTTTCATATCTGATGAAGATTTTAACATTTTCCTAACATGATTTAAATTTTTAAGATGAAGTTAGTCTTTTAAACTATCTGTTGTTCCATTTTATTCTCTTCCATATTGGCCATTTTAAAAAGTTCCTGTGAACAATCAGAAAACTATTTTTGTTAATCAGTTGCATAAATGATGTCCAGGATGTGGATTCAGGAACAGCAGGACTGAAATTTTAAGACTTAATGCTAATAAAAATGAAAAGAAAGAGGATGTACAATTTCGAAGAATTTTTTTAGCAATTTTTCTCTCAGCAAAGATTCATTGGCTACATATTTCAAGAAATCTGTTGTATATTGCAAAGTCTTCATGGGTGAAATGCAATTTATTCATGTCAATTAAGTGTGAAAAAAGATTTGCATCACATATTTATATGTCAGCAAAGGCTGTTACTCAGAGCCACTTGAGTGCATGAAAAATGGGTCTTTTTTGCTAAAAGTGTTCAAATTCTGGCGGTTAATAATTCTGTATGTCTATATTTTTGAAAATGAAACATGTATATGTTGCTGAAAATACAGGAAGTAGAGTACAGTAAGTATTGCCAAACTGTTTCTTTAAAATTTCTGGGCTTTACAAGTAGATTGGGATCCAGTTCTAGTAAATATGTGATAAATATGAATATGAACAAATCCTTGCATTAAAGATGAATTCTAGATATAAAAAGCTTACTCCGAGGAAGAAAAGATGAACTGCAATTGTTGTTTAAGGGAATAAATCATCTTAGATGAATATCTTGAAATGACAAAAAACAATTGATTTACTTTTACTGCCAGAGGTGCTTGTGGAATTTATCTGTTCATGTGCCAAAATAATTTCACTGACTTGATCCCTATCCACAATGATTTGAGTGGAATGCAGCTCTTATCTCCTGGGCAGCAAAATATCTAGGATCCTTCATGAATACCAGAACCAGCATCCTATAGATCTCAGGATAGTATTCTGAGGATTATAGGTTGAGAATTTAGATTGAATATCTTGGTAGTAATACACAAGTGTGTAAATAAGCAAAGGAAAACAAAACACTGCTTTAAAAAGTGAATTTACTGTCATAGATTATAAAGAATCCACCCTGTATTTGATACTAAACTGCTCAGTCTTGCCTTAAAAATTGGACTCTCGTTCCAATTTTGGTTTTAACTTTTTACAAAATATCCAAAATCAGCATAATCAATTGAACAGATTGAATAAACCGCCCACAGACAATATGCTTACTTTCATCCTTTGATAAAGATTTCTAATCAGAGTGATTCTAACTGCAGTTGACTCTTGTTAATGCTAGAAGGCCTATTATGAGAATTGAAGTTCTACATATCTGAAGACCACCTGGTAGAACAAGTCCCATCTAGGTTTCTTTAAAAGAAATGGAAGAAAATATTTGTTTGCTTTTAGATGCATAGGAAAAAAAACTAAGTCCATTGCTCCCTTTCAAACCTCTTATATTTTAGTCAGATATAGCTGATCAAAAATGCAAATTGTTTTTCAGAAAAATAAAAAGAATTCCAAGCAGGGTACTATGAAGCAAATCTAAAGTAAACATTATGAAACTGATACAGACAGGAAGGCAGATAGACAGACAGACGGATGGACGGACAGATATTACACAAGGTAATTATTTTCAAAGTACTGTTGTCAAATGATATATCTTATTTGTTTGGGGCAATTACGCTCCCTTTGTTGTCCAGGCTAGATTATAGGAAAGAATATGGTAATTCTTCAGCTAGTTAATACCCTAAAATGAATTTCAAACAAGAAACAAACAAAATTGCCACTTCACTCTTATTGATGATACAATAATTTCTTCTGACAACAACAACAGCAGCAAAAAAATTTTTGGTCATACAATAGTAAATTCTAACAGTCCGATTCTATTGGGAAGATACTGCTCAGAAATTCTGTTGAGATTCTATTTTTTAAATAAATATATTATTGTATTAAGCACACACTAATTAATAAGTAAGAAGTAGATTTTATTTAACACAATGAGACCTCTGAGTAAGTATGCACAAGATAGTCCCAGATAATTCACAATTGGGAAAGAAATGTATGTGACTGGAATTGATTTTATGACCATTTTTACTGTGGTTGTTAAGTGAACCATGCAAGCAGTCATTAAGTGATTCTGTTTTCCCCAATCAACTTTGCTTGTCAGACAGTTGTATATCACAATCATATGACTGCAAGATGCTGCAACCACTGTAAATGTGACTTGATTGCCTAATGCCTGAATTATGATCACATGACTGTGGGGGGGGTTTAACTTAGAGGAAGGTCAAAAGTCACTTTTTCTGTGACTTTGAAAAACTGTTAAACAGTCATCAAGGATCATTTGTAATAAGAAATATGGTTGTTCATTAAAAAAAACCAATTATTTTACTGTTAGAACAACCCTCTGTCAGGAGAAATGGTAACTTGATAGATTTGCCCTTAAAAAGTGTCTTTTTTAGCATTTTGCCTAACAAAAAATGGAATCAGCTGCCAAGGAGTTCCTCCCATACATCTGCAAGTGAAGGTATAAAATGTTTCTCAATATTATATTGCTGTATGAAGATTTAAAAAATTAATTACATTAACTTAGGCCCAAAACTAAAATAAATGCAAAAGAATTTCTTCATTCCTGCATCTTCAAACAAATAGCAATATATACTTAGAAATATTTAAAATGAAGTCAAAAATTTGCAGCCAACGTTCCAGAACAGCTCGATAGTCCTACACATGATTTCATGGTCTTTTATTTAACACTGGAGAATAAGCAGCAGATGGAACATTACTATCTGAGATCCACCTTGATCTGGAAGACCTTTCAAAGGCTGATAAAGTTTAGATGCTGTTTCCATGCATTTTTGCTTCTCTGCCAAGTCTGATTCATTACTTCAAAAATAGTTCTTTCTTACGTCCCAAGATCAACATCCATCAACAGTAAACAGATCTGAATCAAAACTATTGGACCAGTAGCACAATTTGTTATTCAGATAAAAAACACAATGGCTTTAGGCTTTTAGATTAAAATTTAAAACACTGGGTGGGGGATGGAAGCAAGACATTAGTAACTTCAGATTTTGGTAAACTAAATCATTTTCATCTCTTACAATTGAGATATTTCAGATACATTCAAATATTTGGTTACACCATTGGTGCCAATGTCAGCTTTTTTGACATGAGAATTGATGAAAAAGGGGAAAATGGTTGCTGACTATTGGAATATATACTAAATATAAATATACCAAATATAAATATATTAAATATAGTATTGAGAGCTATATTTAATCTTAATAATATTATAGTCAATACATTTCTATTTGGACCATCTTTTCTAAAGGAATCTTTTTTACAAGTGTAGCACAATCCTATGTGTGTAATTTGGAAGTAAATTCTATTTTGTTCCATGTGGGTTACTCTCCAATTAATAGCATTAGTTATTATAACTTTAGTTCATATCTTTTTTCGCTATGTTCTTTGACTGCACAATTCAGTAGCATTTTGCTACAAGCTATCAAGAACTGTATTTTTTCCTGTCTCCAGTTGCTTAAGTCCAACCTACAGCATCTTTCAAAGACTTAGGCCATACATTTGACAGAACATGGCACTAATTTACAAAAGGAGCAATTAAACCAAGCTTTTGACAATTAAGACTATAGAGCAAAAGGTAACATTTAATGGACCTGATAGCCTCAACGATTTGAAGAGCTGATGGTATTGAAATAATAATGGTGCATAGTTGACCATTCTCTTATTAAGTTAACAATAACTATTTTAGATTATGTTGAAAATGATGCAATTTTCAGTTAATCTCTTTTCTTTTCAATAATTACTGGTTTTATTACAATTTTATTTATTTGAAAAAAGATAGTTATTTATCACTATAATTGTGGTTGGGTTTCTAGAGATAGCACACCAGAAAAAAAATCTTTACTGACATCTGCTTGCAATATATTTCAGAGTAAATATAAGCACTGATATTTCTGAGGGTTTTCTTAGTTGACATTTTTTTCCATATGAAGACATTGGTTATAACTACTACGAGTGTGTCTCTCTCTGGGTGAGAGAAAGTGTATGTGTTGTCTCTGTACGTGTATGAGAGAGAGGGGAGAGGGAGAGACAGAAAAAAGAAAAAAGAGAGAGAGATAGAGAGAGAGATGATCTGTAAAGGCTGATATCATGGATTCCATTGCAAATTTTTTTAGTGGAACTGGACGGATTCTCTATAAATATGTATTTTCTCATTGCAAGAGATTCTAAAGGTCCAATGATTGTGATTATTTTGTAGTATGTCATAAAAGCTTATCAAAATGTTGTTTAATGCTAAAAAGTAAATGTGGATGGTCAAAGCCCTCTCTGTACTTTCTTTTCATCAACTTGATCTTGATTCCATCCATGCATTTTTCATATTTTTATCTCAAACCTGTACTGAGAAGTATGCCACCATTGTAAAATAAGACAATATTGACAAAAATATTGCAATAAACAGGACTTTTTATACAGCTCAGGAACAATTCAGTAAAAATTTCTGCATTACATTACCCAGTAAATATGTACACAAAGAAACTATATGAACAATGACTTCTTCTGATTTCAAATCTTGTGCATGTAAAAGTAGCATGTAGCAATTGTCAAAATTATGTGATTAGAATGCTATGAAACATTTTAGAAATAAAACAGCCCCATATTTAATTTTGAATTAATTTGTATAGCCATTGTAATCAAAGGATCCTCTTGACTAAGCTAAGAGTAACCTACAAGTGTTACCCATCAATGTTGAAGTTTAGGTTGAACTCCAAATTAGTAAATGTAGTTGTCACTAACTCAGCTTATACAGGAGGAACAAGAGAAAAGTGCCATTCTTTCATTCACAACCCTCCCCTCCCTTATCACCTCTGAAAAGGAGAGGGAATCTGCACAGGTATTCTCTGCAACCCCTAGTTAATCCAACTGTTGCAGAACTATGAATTGCAGATCAGAGCAGAGAACAGCTACAGCTACTCAAACAGACAATACATGATTGAAATTCCATTGGCCAGTTACCTCTACACATTTTTAAGGATCCACGTAGGAAGGCGAAGAAAGGATTTCAGCAACGGGGTGGAGAAGAAAGAGGTGACTCATCAGGAACTGCTGGTCCTTACCTTTAAGATCAGATCCGTGTGATGTTGGTCCAGCATGTTCGCCTTGATAAAGGATGTGATGATGACTCTGCCGTATCTCCCTGGGGTTTGCAGGTCGGAATACAGCCGGTGCTTGGACCGGTTCACCGGGAAGAGGCTATTGACCAGGTTCCTCTCGATCTTGGCCAGGCTGTGTTTGGGGGCCAGCAGGTGTTCCACGCTCTCCTCGATCTGGTACTTGCTGAAACTGGCCCCCAGCAAGATGGAGATGAGCACGGGCGCGGAGGCGAAGAAGACCGGGTGGCTGGCAACGAAGTGGCCGAGTCTGGCGAAAGACGTTCTCAGCCCCCTGTGCAAGACCTGCCGCAACATTCTAGTGCAGAAGCAGCTCAGGAGGGCGAGGTGCGCACGACGGAATCTGAAGCTCTCCCAGAGCCCAGGCAAAACCATTGGGGAGCCCAGGCAGACGGGAGCTTCCCCTGCGGGCTGAAATTGACCGAGCAGGAAACCCGCACCCCCCCCCCGCCTTTCTGCGCGGTGGGTGCTAAAGCTCTTCGCCTCCCTCCAGGCTGCTGAAGGGAGTTTCCCGGCGCCTCATTGTCTGACTTTAAACAACAACAGATATTCCGAAAGGGAGGAGGGCGGGAGCAAAAAATAAAATCAAAATAAAAAAAATCAAAAAGAAATCAAACATCGGCGTGGGGGGTTTGCTGGTCAGGGAGGAAGCCAAGATCTCATTGGTGGCAACACCTATTTCTTTTCTTCACTTCTTATGGTGGCAGCTCTTTCTGCCAAACCAAGTGGGTGGGTGAGGATTGTTTACCCGGGAAAGATATGAAGGAATACAGAAGGTGGTGGTGGGGGGCGGCGGTTCGTCGGTAGACACACTTGCTGACTAACTCAGTAAAGCACAGAAGAGAAGCTCCCGAGAAAACCCTGAGGCTACGGCTGATTACAAACCTGCAGAACTGAAGGGGTGGTTTTCCTCCCCCACCCGCGCCTCGAATCGAGGCCAGAAAAGAGACTCGCCCCTGCCTCAGCCACAAACCCCGAAAGTGGGAGAGATGGGCCGTTTCAAAGCCCTCGCCGCCACTAAGACTGCGCCGGAGTTCAGGGGCAGTTTCTTTGCCGGCTTTTTCATGACAGTTATTGAGCTGTACGAGAGGCTGGTGGCTCAGAACGGGCGACTAAGCGGAGCAGCGCCTTCTCGCCCATCTTCCCAAACTCATTTCCGGCACTGGGCTCTGGAGGGTCGCACCGGATTAATATTAAACAAGAGAAGACAAGCCTACCCCCTCCCACAGTGGAGGCAATTTAGCTGGAAGCCCCGGTTGCTGACTGTCAATTACCAGTGGCCAATCCCTTAAAAGGAGCTTCCTTGATCCTCGTTCGGGGTTGCAGTTTCAAGGAACCTATCCCGCAACTGGGATGGCTGTAAATTGTTATTACTTAAAAAAAAAGAAAGAAAGAAAAGAAAAGAAAAACACGACCGGATCCTCCTTCAGGTGAGGTCCATGTCAGCGCCGCCGGCATGTCCCATCCAAGCGAAATAGCTGCTGCCTACCAGCGTCGGAAGATCACCCAGGGAAAGGGGGCAGCGACCATCCAACGGATTCCTGATGCATGGCAAAGTTTTCGAGTCTCACCTTTGAAGCAGTCCCCGAAGAAGCCCTTTTGGGAGAGGTGGGCTTATCCGCACACAAGCCAACATGACTCCCATTGTTTCCCGACCAGAGCAGCGCAGAGATAGAGTTTGGTGTATTTCATTGGTTTCAAGCGATTGCTCTTCTTTGTCAACGCATGGTGAGGATTCGGCGATTTAAATGCCGGGGATCAGAAACGTCTGGGCAATTCCACGAATTCCCCTCTCTTACTTCCCTCCCACTTGCTTCTCTCGCTTGCTCCATCTGTTTGTCTTCTGCTCCCCCCCCCCTTCTTTTCGCACTGATTCTATCTGCCTCGCTCTTTCGGTGCGACGCGGGCTCAGTGGTCTTGCTGGTGCGAAACTGCCCAATCTCTTGCCTCAATGGGCATGTGCGAATGCTTTGCACATGCCCATTAACAAGGTGACGCCACACAGAAGCCGGTGCCCTTAACCTTTTGCCCGGAGCTTGCCTAAAATCCCACCTTTTCCCTCCAAGGAAAAAAATGCTATCAGGCGGAGGGAGAATGGAAGTTAGTACTTGTGCAGATGAGCGCTTCTGTACTCGGTGCAAAAGCAATGCAGTAGAAATGGGGGCTTGACAATTACCAAACAAGTAATACTGTTACTACTACTACTATATTATAGAAAGTCACTGTCTACCCCTCCTAGATGAATGAAATATTTTGGGAAATATTTAAAAAAAGACACAATATTGTATTTTCCCAAAGGGAAAAATGGAGTAACATGTTTTTATAGACAGAAAGCAGCCCCCACTTTCCTTAAAATGGATGTCAGGCCACAGCAGATGTCAGCACTTAAGAGATAAAGAGCTCATTGAAAGAAGAAGACAAGTATCTAGATAGCTCTATTCATAGGCAAAGCGAATACTGCAAGCACAAACCCATTCAAGACAGGATTTTGTGATGACCCAGGGTGGGATAGAAAACAAACCGTCACAGAAAACTGGTGAAGCCCCTTTTATTCCTTCACTTTGCTTCCAAGCTCTGAAATCTTTGACAGAAGACAAAAAACTCCCACACAGTTACACGAAGAAGGAAAAATGCAACAAAAACCAGGCAAGATAAGGGCTGGAGGATGTCCACAGGTAACACACTGGGAAGGATGCCAAATTCAGAGAGGAACTATAAACTAGAGATATTTCCACGCTTTGTTTCCAGCATTCGCCCATACGCAGGTCCATACTCTTATTCAGTTGTCACAGCTGCAGCCCATGAAGAGGATTAAGGCCCTCTCTCTCCTGAATAGACCAAGTCTCTCCCTTATCCTCTCCCTGTGTGCCCTAGGATGAATAAGGGATGGGCCTGGGTCCTCCTGTGACTGCTCAGCTGGCTTCTGCCCTTCCCCTCCTCCACAACCTCTGGAGCCACACTTCCACTCCAGTGATGGGATTCAAATTTTTTTACTTCCGGTTCTGTGGGCATGGCTTGGTGGGTGGGCAGGGGAAGGATACTGTAAAATCTCCAGTCAGAGGTGGTATTTGCCAATTCTCTGAACTACTCAAAATTTCTGCTACTGGCTCTCCAGAACTGGTCAGAATCTGCTGAATACCACCTCTGTTCCACTCCCTGTTGGCTGTTCCTCCTCTCCCTCAGTCTCCACCAGGGGCATGACAGATATTTTGAAACTCCCTTCAGCAAAGCCTGAACAAAGGCAAAATGGTAGGATTAGAAGCAGCCTCCTCACTCAATATCCAAAACAGAATAAAAGCCATTAAGCCACAGTAGGAATTCCCCAACACCCTTTCAGAACATAAGCCTCTTCATTGCATCATCCCAGAATAGTCCAAACTTCACCTGAGAGCTCAGATGAACAATAAACCAGAGGTTGACCAGATTAGCTCAGACAAACATCCAGGATTTGAATTTCCTCTTTTTCCTATAGAGCCAGCTATGCCCTACATGACCCCATAGAAATCTGACAACAGCGAATAGAATACATGTTCTTGCCACAGGAACAGGAAACTCAAGTGCAACACCCAAAGATGGTATAACCTCCTTCCTCACTCTCAACTCCATTTTGTCAGCTGTTAGAACCACAAACTCTGGTGGTTCTGCTTCATCAATAAATGGGCCCTCTTTCCAATCAGCCTCCACCCTCTATTTTATTTCCAGCGCTTCCTCCTGGTTTAAAACTGAACTAGATGGATATTTCTTCCCACAATTTGCCACCCCAAGATGGGACTCCAAGCTAACGTGACCAACGGACCTGGCCGGGTAAGCCTCCCTTGCTGGCAACAGACCCATTGTGGGTGGGTTCCCCTGGACCATGGCTGTTTGGAACAAGGGTAGTAAAGGGAATTTTGAGTGTTGAGCTCAAAGTCTGCTTGGAAAAAAGGTGAGTACCTCTAAATTTTAACATTAAAGCCCAGAAAAGTGAGGGAGATGTATGTATGCCTGTGTGCGTGAGTGAGATGACCCTTCTCCCAATCACAGCTGGAGCCTGCTCCCTCTGTGTCTTTCCTAACTGCAGAAAGATCTGTTCTACCAATGGAACCTGGAGAGCATGGGGCATTTACCAGAGCACAGGATCTTCTGTTGGGGAGAAGGAAGAGGCTGTGTGAAAATGTTATGGAAAAATGAATGAGAGCTGAATTTGGGCAGCCAGCTGGGAAATCACTGAGCAAAGCCCTGTGTTAGGGGGTGCCTGTACTCATCTGCTTAGGAAAAGCAGCAGGTCCTTCCAGACCTCCGAGGGTCTGAAAATTGATGGCTATTTTAGGAGGTGCAGAAGGTCCTCCCACTTCCCCCCCCTGAAAACTTGACAGGCTGTATTCCCTATAAAGGAAGTGACCGTACTCTCTGAGGGAACCAGAGTCCTCTTTGATGCTTTTTCTTTTTGTTCAAAAACTGACAGGCTGGAGTTAAAAAACAATAATGGAAATCATGGAAAAACTAAAACAGCGTGTAATACAACAGCAAAAAAATTGAAAGATGCAAAGGACGAATAAAACAATATCGTGAAAATGCCCAGTTCAGAAGAAACCAACATCTCTTCCACTGGTCACTTGATGAAAGTTGAGCCCAAACTAATGTTCACCCAGGTAAAGAAAAAACTTCAAACTTTTGGAAACAACTGTGGGAAAACCTGGTGGAACATGACAAAACTGAGTCCTGGATCAAATATATTCAAAAACAAGCAACAAGAAACAAAATGGAAAATATAACAACTGATATGACTTCAAAACAAATAAAGAAGGTCAAGAACTGGAGTGCACCTTGCCTGGATGAATTGCCTGGATGAATTGCCTGGATGCTGGCTAAAACATTTGACCAGTCCCCATCACCTGATGGCCACCCAATTGTTGAAATGCTTTAAAATGCAACAGACAAAGAATGGTTAGCAGATGGTTGAACATACTTGATAATGAAAGATCCAGAAAAGAATACAGAACCAAGCAACTACCACCCAATCACTTGTCTGCCAACAACTTTCAAACTTTTTACAAGAATACTGGCAAATTCAGTATTCAATCATTAGATGGAAAACAGTTTGTATCCGGTAGAACAAAAAGAAAATTATAAAAAAATCAAGAGGAACAAAAGATCATCTGCTCATTGACAAAATGGTACTAAAATGCAAAACAAAGAACAAATTTAAGTATGGTATGGATAGATTACAAGAAGACATTTAACTCATTACCCTACAGTTGAATTAACACCTGTCTGGAAAACTTTGGAATCAGCAAAAATATTTGTACATTTTGAAAGAAAATATGCAAAAATGGAAAACAGTTCGAACAGCAAATGGGGAGAACATTGGTGAAGTCAACATCAGATGACAACATGGCAAGATAAACCATTTATGACTTAAAGCCCATGTCACACTGCACCAACGGATGGAAAGAGGATGTAAACACGGTCGAGAAAGGTCACTTGCCACTCCGTTTGGCTTAGAGCGATTGCTTCCGGTTCTGGTGTAATACCACTGCCTTCCGTTTTTCATCCTCTCTGAACCATACAGCATCCGGTCGACTGAGATCCCATCCGCTCAAAAGAGTTTTGACAGCTGCTCAAAACTTTATTGAGGCTGCTCAAAACTTTTTGAGCGGCAAAATGTATCCATGCGTCCCGTTTGGCATCCGCACGCATACGGGGGACATCCGTTCTCACATCCGTACGTCATCAGTTACACGTCCGCTATGTCACTAGGCATCTACTACTGCCGTATGGTCCCGCGCAACTCGCATCCGTTCCAGCGGAAAACGGATCAGGAAGGCTAAGCGAAAACGGCGCAGAAGGAACACAAAGCGTTAGTAGGCACAGACGGAAGAAAGGATGAAAAGCAGATGCAGCTCGCATACAAGCATTAAAACAGAAAAAAATGTTCGGCAGAGGGGACGCTATCTCGATATTTAGGATGTCTGCAGGCATGCCTAGAGGATGCAAAGAGGACACGAGCGGAAAACCTTATATTTCGCTATAAAAAGGGGGAGGAACTCACCTGGATCTACACTTTCTAGTCCAGTAGCCTTGCTGTGGCACGACCTTTTTCATGCCTTCCTCTGCTTCTTGCTCTTCCAGCAGAGATCCAGTCATCTCGCACCATGGATCGTTAGACGCACTCCTTTTGGGTAGCCACCATCGTTCTTGAAAGCAGTGCAAAGCCATCTACAGCCTCTTTCACTGTTCTACAGGGAATAAAAGGAGGTGGCCAAGAAGTGTCTGGGTCTGAAGATGTATCGGGAAGAAGACAGAGTATGGACGTACAAAGCTGATAGGTGGAGCTGAGGAACTGAAGACCTTGTGCATTCAGAGACTTCATGAGGATGCCTCCAGACCATAGTACTTCAGCGATAGTTTGTGAGGCGGCTGAGACCCCGGTTGACCAAGGCCAAGAGCACCGAACTTCCGGCGCGGCCGCGCTGGACCTGGGGTGAAGGTGGACTGGAACCTTCTGCGCCACCTGGCCGGCATCAGGGGACCGACGTACAGGAGCATGCAGGTAACGGCTGGAGGGTGCCACAACAACACGCATCCAGCATTGTGGTCAGAGAAAGTGGTGGCAGGCATTCATGAAGAATACCTGGAGGAGCTCCTCCAGTGCCTCCACTGAAAGAAGGCAGAGGGAAGAAAGTTGGCAGAGCAGTGGTATCGCAAGTGGAACTTCCGCCCACCAGCCGTTGGAGCCGTATAGATGGCAAGCCACGTCCACGCCTGCAAAAGTTCGCAGCGCAACTCAGGGTCGACTTAATTTCAACTACAAGGGGCTCTTCAGCATCATCCTCTTCGCGCATGGTCGATGCTGACTACAAGTTCATGTACCATCGCATGCTTCAGGCAACGGCTCAGCTTCTTTAGATGCCCAGGTATACAACCCAGTCACCTCAAGGAGGGGCTGGAATGCAACCTCATCATGGGATTTCCGCAGATCCAGACCGCCTGGCCATGACGACAGCACAGAATGTGCGCTACTGTCATCGTGGGGGATGAACACCTTCTCCCTCAGAACCTACCTCAATGAAGGCCCTACACGTTCGCAGATGCTCACCCGTGACAAGACGAGGATCTTTCAACTACAGGCTGTCTAGGGCAAGGTTGGGTGTGGAGAACACCTTTGGCATCCTGGGCCAGACAGGATTCGCAGGCGTAAGCTTCTCCACGCAACCATGCAGATCATCCGGGACTGTGATGGAGCATTCGTGGAAGCCTTGCTGGCATCTGCACAATCTGTATTAGGCGCACCGCTTACACCGGGAGTGTGTGCAGAACAGGCTTGGTGGGGCTCGTCCAAGCAAGGCAATGGGACATGGAGTCCTCGTGAATGGAGGCAACGGCGAAACCTATAGACATGCTGCGGATGTCAAGGCCCACACAGAGGCTTCACATGAAGGGAGAAGCAGCGCAACCTCCTGAGACACTGTTGGCAACCTCCCAGCTGGAGCAGTTGGAGGTGGCAAGACAGGATTGATAGATGCTTACATGGATGCTTCCTTGAGGGCTGTCGCATAACGACTATGAGATTGTGCATGTTGTTGGGTGGGCTACATGAATCAGGGCATTTAATAAGAAAGTTGTGTTTAGTTGAAAGTGTGTGGATCAAGTGATTACATTGTTATTGATAATAAAGGGCCATAAGGTTGTGGCAGTGGGGGGTGGACCAAAAGTCCACTGATGCTTGCAGCTGGAGGTTTATCTATCCACAAGCTAGTTACCCATCCCAAGGTATCCTGCCATCACACAGTCTATTACCCATCCCACAGTATCCTGCCCGATTCCACAGCTATTACCTATCCAAAGGTATCCCTGCCCATGCCCAGCAGTCGCGGCTGTCCGGCAAGCCTATTATCCCCCATTCCCGCAAAGGTATCGCCTGCCCATCCCACTGCTATTTAACCCATCCCACAAGCATGCAAAGCCTTAAACGATTTCTAAAGAGTTTCGCACCAAACTTTATTTAATAAAATAAATGAAGCAAAATGTGTGAAGCGAAAGAGTAATCTTATTATAACAAGCTGTAAGAGAAAAATGACGCACTAAGGGTCAAGTGTCCAAAGCAAAAATAAAGTCAACAGGTAGCGCACGCCCTGTCTCTGGACTGCTTCCTTTTCACGTCGGCAGGTGTGCCCAGTCTCAGGGCGTGAAGGTCCAGGTGCTGTGGGGAGCGTGGCTGCTGCTGTGGAGTGCGGTTGAGGCGTCTTTGGGTGCCTGGCCCCGAGAGGGGACACAGGGACGGGTGTGTGGAGGAAGGTTCTCAGAGAGCTGGCTCAGCCCCCGTGATGTTGAGAGCCCTTCCTCCATGACAGATGGGGTGTCAGCCCCAATAAACCAGATGACAGAGTGTTCTGAGGCGGGCTTAGACTGTGGGGTGGAGAAGGAGGCATGTAGTGGGGGATGGTCTGGTCTGCAGCTGAGCGAGGTGAGGTATGGGTGGCATCTGTGGCGTGCGTAGGCATCTGTGGTGTGGGTAGCATCTGTGGCTGGGTGGACATCGGGTGGCGTGTGGGTGGCATCGGTGGGGCGTGGGTGGCTATTTGGCTGGTCCCGGTGGCTTCGATGTAAGCCGGCCTGGACTGGGAAGAGCTGCCTGTGCTGCTGGAGCTCCTGGTAGCCGTAGCCTGTGGTAAGGTGAGGGCCTGTGGAAAAGCTTGGAAGGGCAGTGACTCACCTGGGGTGGAGGAGCCAAGCCTGCGGACCTGGGTGGAGGCTAGGTTCAGCCTAACGTGGTCTGGAGGGTGTAAAAGAAGATCGGTGATCGGTCTGGTCCTTGCACACCTGGTACTGTGGTTCCAACAGTTTCACAGAGCAGAGCGGTCTGGTTGATGTAGGTGAGGAAGGCTTGGCAGTTGGAGGATGGACGTCAGTGTGCTACAGCAGAGAGAGGAGATCTACCGCTGCACTTCTGATGGTGTCTGATCTGCCAGCAGGACAGGTGTGGCTCTGCTCCTGCTCTGTCTGCCTCTGTCTTTCTGTGGAGGTGGAGGCTTGGGGGTGGATTGCGGGTTGGGCTGCTAGGCTGGAAGTGCCTCGTCCTTGCTCCCATCGTCAGTCAGGGGGGTCCCTTCGCACTGGCTTCCGCCACTGAGTAGTAACAGCGTCGGGGGGAGTCTCCGTTGTGGGAACCTTCGACAGAAGTAACCGTGCCTGGGACACGGAGTGACTCTTTGCCAGAAGGCTGTGGTTTCAGCAGGCTGCCTTGAGAGAGAGGGGTTGTGAGAGGGGCTGCTCCGTGGCTGGCGGATCTCACCTCCAAGAAGCTGCACTTGCCATTCATGTAGTCGATCTGGTCCGGTCAGCTTTGACGGCACTGCCTGGCCAGATTTCTTTAGGTGCAGCTTCCATACCAGGGTGTGCATGTGCTTCCAGCCAGCCGAGGAGCACCTCCAAGTGTAGCCAGGCTCTCCGCCTTTCTCTCTCCGAAGCAGCCTGCTTCGCTTTTGGTGTCTGCGATAGAGCCTGTGTCCCTTCCGCGTAGATATCGTTCTCCCTCAGCCATTCCCAGCACATCCATTTTCATGTTTTCTCTATCGATGGAGTATTGGCCTCCTCTCCTGTTGCATGGGGCATGACGCGTCTGCCTCTTGCCTCGCTGCTGGCAGGGCATATGGCCTCATCGAGAGGGAGCTGTCGAGGTTGTAGGGGCTGCTCGCTCCACACCACGCACCAGCAGCAGCAGCAGCACGCAGGCAACAGCAAACACACAACCAACAATAGGGCAGCAAAGTAGTACCAAGCAGGACCACCAGCAGCCAGCAGCGAGCACCAGCAGTACCAGGAGCAGCACGGCAAGCGAGTAGCACGCTGGAGCAGCGCGCCAGCAGGCCAGCAGGACAGGATCAGCAAGCAGCAGAGTAAGGCAGCAGCAGCGTGAGCAGGACCAAGCAGGAACGCAGGATGCACCCAGCAGGACCAGCAGCACAGCAGGTCGCAGGAGGCACAGTAAGGAGTACTCGAGGAGTACCAGCAGGACAGCAGGACCAGCAGTGACGCAAGCAGCCAGCGCCAATGCAGAGTAAAGCCTGCGAGCAGAAGCCCCGGCAACCAGGAGCAAGCGCCAGCAGAGTAAAGGCACCAGCAGAAGCACCAGCAACAGACGAGCGAGCCCAGGAGCAGCAGAAGCCCGCAGCAGAAAGCAGAGTCGGCAGGGGTGGGATGTGTTGGCCTGTCCCTCTTGTAGCCGAAGGGCTGGCAGTACAAGATGGCTGATAGCTTTCTCTCTTCCCCATGGGTTGTTGGGTTTGTGTGGCTTGGCTGGCTGGCGGCTGGCTGCTGGAGCTGTGTCTGCAGCAGGTCTTCACCTCTGGGATGCGTGACCTGCCTTCAAGCTGCTTCCTTTATAGTCCGCGGGGCTGAACGCAAATGCATCCTCCCCGCATGTGCAGTGAAGTGCTGTGCATCCGCTAGTGCATCCGCTAGGCTTCCACTAGGCTTGCCACTCTGCAAATCCGCTTTCATTTCCGCTCGGCGATCGCTCGATTGCATCTGCTCTTTCACTGCGTGTCTGCTTGGCTGGTGCTCCCCGGAAGCCTGTAGATGGTGCATCCGCTCCATCCGGCTTCCCATCGGCGCTAAGCTTCCTGTGGCGAGCATTCTACCTGCTTATCGTCACTCCCCTCTACATGCTCCCCATCGTGTCTTTCGTTGTTGTCCGCTCTCGCTTCCTGCAAATTTTGGGGCACTTTTTGAGAGCAGATAAGCAATGGATGGAGACAATTTTTCTCGGTCGCTGTGTCCTTTTTACAAACGTTTTGCATCCATTCGGCCATGTGACAAGGGCCTTTCAAGCTGTATGTGAAAAGCCCGATCTGACTTTGAATAATACTCAAACACAGTTTGCACTGTTCAGTAGTGGACATCAGGAATGAACTTTGGACTTGAAATGTGCTATCTAATCTGTGCAATGAGGAAAATGGAAAAAACTTAGAAGGAGATGAACTGAGAAATGGAAGATCATGAAAAGCATCGTAGGGCAAAGGGATTACAAATACCTAGGCATATTGGAGGAGATAAATCTTTGAAATGCAAAAGTCAAAAAGTCAGTAACAAAGGAATACATTGGAGGGTGCCTCAAAAATAATTGCCAATCAAAACTGAATGCTTGGAGAACATAATTAAAGCCAATTAATTTACATGGGGTCAGTTTTCAGTGATAGGCTACCCAGCTGGAATCAATTCAGGTTGGACTGTGGCTGAACTGGAAACTATGAAAATGCGTAAAGTTTTGAATATGTACCGCTCACCGACGGCTTTACATCCACGAGGTGAGCATCAAACAGATTGTACCTGCCAAGAAGAATAGGGGGCAGCGGTGCTATTGCAAATCCATTCAAAACCCGTAGAAGAAGAAATGCCCAACGCTTTGAATGACTATGTCCGCAACCAACAGTAAGAAAAATTGCTCGGGCAGTATTGTGACAAACTGAGAACATTAATACCAAACAGAACAAAGGCAGCAATATAAACGGAACAACAGGTTTGTTGACAGATTAAATGGATGGAAAAAACAAAGCTTTGCATGCGACAGCACTTAAAAAATATTGAAGGGAAAATGTGATAACAACTTGGACATGGGCATGGCTTAAGATGGATACCCTAAAGAAAGAAACAGAAAGGTGTTATACTTTCTGCTCAAAACAACAAAGCACTACAAACTAATGCCATGAAAGCGAAGATACAAAAATCCACTGACAATCCAAACTGCTGACTTTGCAGTGACAAAGTTGAAACTGTTTCACATTTAATATGTGAGTGGAGCAAAATCGCATAAACTGATTACAAAGCTAAATGTGACCGAGTTGCTAAACTAATCCACTGGTCATTATGTAAAAAATATAACTTACCTGTTTCCGAAAAGTCATGGGAACATAAAGTGGAAAAAGTTGTTGAAAATGAGAAGGTGAAGATCTTGTTGGACTTTCAAATACAGATGGATCATCATTTGGAACACAACATGCCAGATATCACAGTTGTCGAAAACCGAAGCATAGAATTTATTGATATCATTGTACCAGGAGATGCCAGAGTTGAAGAAAAAGAACTGGAAAAATTCACGAAATATTACTTAGCCATCAAAACTATGCAATTATGGATGAAACATGTAACAGTGATACCCATTGTCATTGGGGCACTTGTACCATGTCCAAGAATTTTACAAAATACATCAAGAAATTGCAGCTTCCTGCAATAACACCAGTGGAAGTGCAAAAAACTGTGCTACCTGGAACACTGTACATTTTAAGAAGATACTGGTTGATACCTAGGATACCTAGGATCTAGCAGCAACCCATATCAACCATTAGCGCCAGTCAATGATATTTGTGGTACATTTTTAAATGTTCAGTTGACTGAGTTTCATGTTTAATGAATAAAAGTATAAAAATCCTCCAGTGAGAAACTACCTTGATGTGGGTTGTGGGTCTTGTGTGCTCTGAGGAAGATGAGAGCTATGCCAGAGGTTCAACCATACTGGACAGGTCTCATCAGAGGAGTCAAACAAAGAGTGTCTCTCCCATTAAAAATATGGTGAGATGTAAATTTCAGAAAGACATACCAGGAGATGCCTAGGTTAACAAGGTCCATGCTGGATGTTGGAGTTCCTGGATATCTGGTAAAAAATGGGCTACAGGACTCATGATTGTTGGCTGAGCAACTAGGACCAGCAGCTACAGAATTACTGGAATAAAAGGTGTTTACTTCTCATAAATACACAGTGATTGAAAATAAAGAAATAATGATCTATTATTGCAGGTCAAGTCCAACAAGAATAGGATATTTGAAACAAATGCACCAGTTCTTGAAAGAACATACAGAATCAGAAATAACAGAAGAGAGGCTAACAGATCAACGTCAATTTATAATATGAAATAAAGTATTCATAGAAGCAGAATTGGAAGAACTGTAAATGTTTACCTAAGGCAGATGTCTGCAAAAAAGCCCTCTAACTTGGGTCTGCAACTTTAACACTCAAAGAGCCATTTGGACCCATTTCCCACAGAAAAGAAAACACTGGGAGCCACAAAACCTGGATGGGTGTGGCCAATTCAATGTCACTCCCACCCAGTCACATGACCACACTCCCCCCCCAAGCCAGGCCTACCCAGGATTTGTGACTCCCAGTGTTTTCTGTGGGAACTGGAATGGAGTTTAGTAGCTTAGAGCTGAACTGGGGGCTGAAATGTTAAAGAGAGAATCTGGGCGTGATCTCTGTTCTGTGTTCAGCCATAAAGTGAAAGAGAAACTGTCTTGCTTGCTTGCTGAGCAAAAAAAAAAGAACTAAGTTTTTCTCTGAGCTGCTGCTGCTTGTGTTTTTGCTTATGTTATGTTGAAAAATCTACTAATGGTACTGTAAACTTTACTTCAATATGTTAATATGTTTATAAAGAAGTAAATGATCCTGCTGAATCAGTCATCTATATGTTTTCTGACTTGAATTTCTGCTGCAAACTCTGACAGGTTATCGGCCCAGACAGAACCAGAACACATGTAAAGACTTTATTGGAATTTAACCTGAGAGAGACTGTCTGTATTAAAAAGGAGAAACAAGACAGAGAGAAAAGCTTTGCAGGATGGCTGAGAAAATTGAGACCTCTCTGGCTCATTTGGGTCAGAAGAATTATATAATTTGGGCTGCAAAGATGGAATGTTTCCTGAAAGCTAAGGAACTGTGGGATATTGTGGAAAATCAACCCCAAGTGCCATTAACTGCTGCAGATCAGAGGCAACATGATAAAGCAATGGCTTATACCATCTTAAGTTTACAAGATGATCAATTTATCAATGTATCTGATTTAAAGACTGCAAATGAGGTCTGTCAGAAATTAAGGATTGTACATGTGAGTATGCCAGCATGCAATATTGTGCAATTATCAAAAAGTTATATAGAGCCAGTTTGCAACCTGGAGAATCTGTTGAGCAGTATCAAGTGAACATGCAAACTTTGTGGAGTTAGAACAGAGTAGAAAGCAAATTCCTGAATCTCAGAAAGTGCTTTTGGTTTTGAACATTCTGGTTGATATCTTCTGCTGCTTAGCTCTTCTCTGGAGACAACCACTCTGTAGAATTTACAATTGTGCTCCTTGGGCCCCCTCCTCAGGGATTTCCCCTCATGGCTTTTTCTAAAATGGCATTTTGGCTCTTCAGCTATCAGACACGCTTTCAACACTTCCAAACCCAATTCCTGCTCTGGTTTGCATTCAAACACTGCAGAAACAATGTCCCATGTGTCAAGCTTTGTAGAAAGAAGGTATAAAAACAGTTATGTCACCTACAAACTGACAGAGGTTTAGAATTCATGTCACCTCAAACTGCTTTCCATTTGCCCCATTCCTTTCTGCATTCTTTTCCCACCCCAACCTTTTTTTCCCACCCCAAACTGCCTTCCATTTGCCCCGTTCCTTTGTTGCACTCCTTTCAGCAACACCCCCATTGCTCACCTTTCTCTCCCGTTGCCCTCCTTCCCCCCCCACTGCTCCCCTTTTGCCTTTTGCTGCCGTGTCCAAAGCCACCGAAACAAACTCCTCACCACCGGTGCAGTTCCAGGACGTGCTACCTCCGCTGCTTGCCTTCCCTGCGAGAGCCTCAATGTTAGCCCCTCTCTGTGATATCTTTCGAGTTTATTTTGCAAAATCTGTAGGCAAAAATAGCAGGATAAATCATGTCTTATGCCCCTGGAGTTCTTTAATGAAATACAAGGTATCAAAAAAGTAACAATTACCTCCAGTTGCTTTTCAGTCCTGCTATGGACATAAATGCATCAAAGAGGCTTTAGAAAAATAACCAACAAAGTACTGTAGAAATCAAAGATAACTATTTTGGTCATTAAAAATTATCGAAATCCAAACTTAGGAAATATGTTTCCTAGATTAGTTCAGCATTGTAAAATTGCAAACTTTTTGATTCTCATCCCTCTCCTTTATTTACTTGTTTGTTTGTATTGTAGTCTTTGATTATTGCATCAGATACAATTGAATCAATGGGACTGCATCCAGCAGAATTATTCTAGGTCAGTGGTTCCCAAACTTTTTCAGTCCACCACTCCCTTGGTGGTACAAACTCAACCTCAGTGCCCCCCCCACCCAGGAGTGGGATTCAAATTTCTGTGGGCATGGTCTAATTTGAGGGTGTGGCTTGCTTCATGTGACCAGGTAGATGTGGCTTGCTGGTCACGTGACTGGGTGGGCGTAGTTTGATGGCTGGCAAACCAAATACAAGTGGTCCTCACTTAATGGCTGGTGGCTTAGCAAATGTTCCAATTTATGACTGGCCTCCCCAGACTTATTTGACCTGTTTTTGCCTTCTAACCCTGCTGGGGGAGGTCATTGGACTAGAATCGGCAAAACATATCTGATGAGATTCTAGTAATGAACAGAATCTAATCAGAGATGCTTTGCCAATTCTTATTCATTTGTTTTATTTGTATTTCTTTTATTTTATGTTGCTGAATTGCATTGACATGCGTGTCCCTTGTGCACAGCCCAGAAGCTTTTGTGGTTCTTAGCAGCAAAAATTACCGACCTCTGGCTTTACTCTACTTATCAAACGCGCTGCCACTGCTGCATTCTAGGTGCTGGCCCTGCAGGTCCACCCATTGAGCCTGCTACACTGGAGGGACCTGCCCAAGCAAGTCCAAGCGGAGCAGTGCACCAAATCAATGGGGTGAGCCTGAGAGAGGGAAAGAGAGAGAGAAAAGAAAGAGGGAAAGAGAGAAGGAAGAAAAGAAAGAAAAAAGGGAAAGAAAGAAAAAAGGACAAAGAAAGAGTGGGGAATGGAGGGAGGGAGGGGCAGGAGAGAGAGAGAGAGAAGAGATAGAGAGACTGATGCATCAGATTGAAATGAGACCTAGTTTAGAGGCCCTTTTCCACATTGAAACATCTTTGTCAGCATCTTTGCCAGCATATTGAAACATCTTTGGCTTCTATTAATTAAGGTTTTATGGACGAAACATGGCCAGGACTATCAGGAAGCTCTCACATTATGTTGAAGCTTTAAACAGGATCAATTGGACCAGACCTCTACCCTAAAAAATTACTTTTCCCCAATGTATTACAGTGCCAATTCTGAAGAAAGCAGAACCAAAATGTACTGGTAAATTACAAGGAGAACACACACAAACACACACACTCCCTTCTAACCCTTCTGGAGCAGGTGATTGGACTAGAATAGATATCTCATTATATTTCTCTTCCCTCCCTCCCTCCTTCTTTATTTCTTTATGTCCCTTCTTTCCTTCTCTCTTTTTCTTTCTCTTTCCTCTCTCTTTCCCTCTCTCAGGCTCACCCCATTGACTGCTGCATGCTCTGGTGCAAAGGGCTCAATGGGGTGAGCCTGCGGGGCCTTGCCTCGAATGGGGCGATGGTGGGACTTTTGAAAAGGAGAGCAAAACCACTGTGGCTTTGCTCCATTTTCCCAACCTGCCGCTGCTGCCGCATTTGAGGCAGGCACACTGGGAAAGTAGAGCAAAGCCAGAGTGGGCTTGCAGAGTGTAACCCACATAGATCAGATGGTGGTAGGCAGGCAGGATGGGAAAATGGGAAACAAGCGCACATGCAGTACATAAGGAGTTACTTGGCAGCGGGCGGAGGGGAAAAATGCTGTCAGTGATTGTAGCGCATACACGCGATGTCACACATGCACAATAAGGACGGACAGCAGAAAATGGAGGAGTGGGCGGAGAGGGCAGGGTCACTCAGGGGGCCATTTTACTGGTTCTTCAATCTATTGGAATGATAACAACAGGTTCTTGTGAACTGGTAAAATCTCACCCCTGAAAATCTCACCTCTGTGAGGGGCCCACTTCCAGTGCCCCTGGGCACCTCTTAGCGCTCCCCTGCCAGCCCCCTTGACTCTCTAAGGCATCCTACCACCTCCCAGGGGGCGGTATCGCCCACTTTGGGAACCACTGGTCTAGGGAGAGGGATGATTTGTATCCTAGGAATTAATAATCCAATATTGAGGCACTGATAATTCGTGATGATATTTTGTTTGTGTTTTTCTCTGACAAAGTCACTTAGATCTTATCAGCATTTTTCAATATTATTTTTTTAAAAAGGAAGGGATAACACTTCAGATATATTTCAGAAAATGGCTATTTATTTCTTATTATTTAAAGAATGCAAGTTGTGTTTTGGAAATTACCAGAGGCATTAACAGAAAGTAATGATCAAAAAATGAAGACATAAAACGCCAAACAAATTTTAAAAACTGCTATTTTTATGTAGAAATGGTAAATCATATAATAGAAGCCAATCAGAGTGTCTGATAATTTACAGTAGCACATCATTAATAGTGTTTTATAAAGTTCACTGTTTGGAAATAAGTTTTGTGGTATTGAATATTTATATCCCACTGTTCTACGTTTACACTGCTAGCATAGATAAATAAAGAATTAATATTAAATCATTTAAAATGTTAAAAGATGGAACAATAAAAGCAGCTAAATAGAATGCAAGCTACCTTAAGAGGTCTTTTGAAAACTTGAATGAAGGAATTTTGTGCCAAAAACAATGCGAGATATCAAGTATGCCTTTAGGAAGATGCTGAATTTCCAAAATGCTGTCCTAATCAACAGGCTCTTCCAGTAAAGTAAGCAGAGTTTCATCACTTCTGTCATTCATCTTCTTTATACAATGATCTGTTATGAAAAGGTAAACAGTGCAAGATTCAGAAGAGGGCAGATAATGCGAAAGGCAAGAAAGTTCTCGAAAAAAAACCTTCTATTTTTGCTTTATTGCTATATTAAGGCTTTTAACATTGTCAAGTACAATAAATTCTAGATATCCTTTAAAAATAGGGTTTACCACATCATCACAGCTGCTTATTGAAGGAATAGAATAGAAAATTAGATAACATTAGATACTATACCATATTTAACTTATATACCGAATATATGACAAAAATGCTGGAGCCAAGAAGTAAAAACTGGAATGAAAAATGGAATCATCAAGAACCTTAAATATACCAGTTTAATAGCTAGAGGATTATGCTAGAGGGGTAACCCAACACAAAGAAGAGGAGGAAGAGGACAAGAAGGGAAAGGGCATATCTGGCACTGTCCTTTTGAGGCAGAATGCAAGCTTGGCACTGATTTTTTACTGCTTTTCTGGCAGGCACGTGATCTTTCCTTAAATCTGGTTGATTTCCTCAGGATATTTTGTGGGGTGAGTAAGACCAGCTGGTGTCCTTATGTGGTGCAAATGGATCTAAGGATTGCTTCTCCTGGGTGTTCTCTTTCTGGAGAGCTTAAATGACCGCTCTGCTAAAGGGTTTGACTTTATGAGCAAGAGTTGGCTGCTGATAGTTATCATTGCATTTTAACTATTTTAATTCCTCAAGGAGCTCTGGCACCCTGCCTGACTTGTAACTCTGGCTTGCAGGTATTTTTAATCTAATGATTGGTATTTAGGGCAGCTTTTTGCAAGCAAAGAAGCTTTNCAAAGAAGCTTTTTGTATTTTTATACAGGTAATCCTTGACTTACAACAGTTCATTTAGTGACCATTCAAAGTTACAATGAAAAAAGTGACTTATGACTGTTTTTCACACTTAACTATGGTTGCAGCATCCCCACAGTCATGAGAGGCCAGGTGAAAAGTGCCCCTCGATGTGAGTGATGTCGAGTTGGCCATGCCCAGCCAGTCACATGACCGCGAAGCCACACCCAGCCAGTCATGTGACCACCAAGCCACGTATTTAATTTTTTTGGTAGGGTACATGCCAGGATATTTAGGTTTCTGAAGTTTTGTACTGCAAGCCCTGGCACTCCTACTCGGGAAACAGCCAATGCCACATCTTCAGCCGTAGGGAGGAGGGAGACCATTGAGTCACAGTCAGGAGTCAATGTTTGGAAGCTCCTCTTTTGTCGCCTCTGCAGGGAGGGCATTAACACAGTTTAATCGCCGGGACTTCTGGTTGCAAGGATTCAGCGGCGGCAGGAATCCGCGATCGTGTGCGGTTCCTGCTGCGCTCGCTGCCAAGGTGCCCCCTATCCAGCTGGATTTGGAGGCTGTGGTTACCCCATAGAGGTAACCGAAGACAGGGGAGATCTGGGCAGGGGTCTGGGGGAATCGCAATCCCCCTCCTCAGACCGGTTTAACTCCCTTTTCCCAAGGCGGTGAAGCGGCGGTCAGTAATGGCCGCACACAAAGAAGCTTTCAGCCAGATAAGCAATTTGTGCAGAGGAAGTTGAAGAGGAGTGAAAGTTTTTGGCTGAAACCGGGACAAGAAGTTAAACATCTTTTTCTGGAGGTTCAACTTTTAAAGGATACATTGTTTCCTAACAAGAGTTGTTAAAAGGCACGGAGAAAAGTCAAAGGGACATAAGGTGTTTTTTCATCCTCACTCTCTTCGCTATGCGAAATCGAAAAACCTGCTTTGGCATAAAGCGCTAATTAAATTTGAAAATAAACCAAGGGGATATTAAGATTCTGACATATGGAAACTAAAAAACCAAAAAAATATTTTTTTTTTGCTATAAGTGGCAAGGGAGAGGCCAAAGAATATATTATTAAGATTTTGTTGGAGGGAGACGGCTTGGAACTTTTAAGATCAGAGATAATCGGCAATAAAGACTTTTAAAAAATACTTTGGTTGGAACGGTGTGAATTAAATTTCACCCCAGGAAAAGAATAGCTATAACAAAGAAAAAGTGCTAAATGAAACAGTTTGTGCTGATTTGATTGCTTGTGACTTTGGGACTCCTGGGAAATTATTTTTGAAAAGCACTAAAATCATTTGGGTTGTTTCTAAAAATATATATATATATCGTACAATGGCATTATCTGTTGAAGAATTGAACATAGAATATAAAAAGTTACAAAGAAGAGGAACAAGAAGCAAGACTCTTGATGGATCTGTTTTCTACTTCTTTCGGAAATAGGTGATTTCTGCTACCAGGAATTACAAACAACAAGAAGGCTGGGAAGAAGAAGAAGCCATCTCTAATGAGCAACATAATTTTAGCTTGTAGGAAGAAAAGAGAAAGGAAAAGAAAATGGAGAATTCCAGATTTGAAAAAACTATACCAAGAAAAGGATAATAATTAAAGTGAACGAAATTGACACAATAGTCAGGAAGCCAAGAAAGAGATGGAAACATTCAGAGCAGGGGAGACCAAGAGGTGGAGACTGAGAGCACATGGCGGACAAAGAAGACCTAGATCTGAAAAGAGGGAAGGGAAAAAGAGGAAGAGAAGTTATAAAGACTTAGCAAACAAGATGTTAAAAAAACAAGGTTTTCTTCAGAGACAAAGGGCTAAAATGTAATTAAAGAAGAGATTCTGCAAAAGTGCACAGGATAGATTTGTTATTTGAATATAGTTAGAAAATTCAAAAATCTTATATGATTACATATATTCAAGGGAATGTGTAAAAATGTCTAACAAGAGTTTAATTAGCTTATGGAACATTGTTTTTACTGTACTATAAGCTTACGTATTTTTTCTCTTTTTTAATTATTTAAAATGTAGTCATGTGGAATGTAAACAAAGCAGAAATCAGTATGGAAATTAATATATTATTTTAAAGTGTTAAAAATCTAGGGGAAAGATAAACAGTCGTCATACTTCAAAACCAGTGATTACAGAGAAATTTTGCCAGTATAAGAGAAAAGAAAAAATAGATAATTGAAAAGAAACGGACAAAAGATACAAGTAAAAATGATTAAATTGAAGATGAATGAAAATATAAATAAAATTAAGAGTGAAAAGAGGGGAGAAAACATAGAATGTAGAAATGATAAATGAGATATGAAATATATATAAGGTGAGCATAAATTTGATTTATGTCTGTATAAAAAGATGCTAATCCAGGATTAAGCCGCTTTCCCAAAAAAAGTTTTATGTTTTCATGTTTTGGTGTTTTTGGTTGTTCAGTTAGCTTATTGAGGAATTCATAAAATTTATGAAGAACATTAGAAGAGAATAATGAAATTGTAACAAAGACAGATGAAAGTATAAGTACAATGAATAAAGAGATATAGAAATTTAGTAAAAGGAGATGTTGGAAAAAGAATAAATAAGATATGGGCATAATGTGATTAATCTGATGTTGTATATAAATGTTTGTATCAAATAAATGTTTTATTTGTTTTGGTTGAAAATTTAATAAGCAGTTTTTAGAAAAAATAATTTTATGTTATTAGGTTTTAGGTTTTGTTGTTTGTGTATTGTCTTTTAAACTATAATTTTTTTTAAAAAAAACACAGTTTAATCGTCCCTAATGTGCAAGCCCCCCCCCAATTGGAGTTTGCTGGTTGGTAGAGTAGGCGTTCAGGCCACGAGTAGGAATCAAGCTGAAGGAGTCTCATATGGCTGTAGGAAGAGGTGATGGCTTCAGTTGTTGTTACAGGCTTAGCTCTGTTATTAAGGTCCTGGCATCTAGACCCTAGGGCAGGTTTCCCAACCTGGCAACTTAATACTTGTGGCTTCAACTCCCAGAATTATCCGCCATCTATGCTGAAGACCACAAGTCTTGGAAATAGCATTTGTTTTTTGGTTTTCCTTTTCCTATAAGAAGGTAAGACATCTTTCTTTCCAAGTTATGTTCCCTCCAGGCTTAATATTCTTTATTGTTTAATTTTGACTATTCTTTAATTCGTCAAAGGCTGCCTGCCTTATGCAGAGTTCCAATCAGAAATCTGGGAATCCAAAGCACCTCTGCTTCTACTATCCTGCAGTGCTTTCAATTTTATTTCTGGTTTTGTTCCCTAAACTGTACCAAATTTTGCCATAATCCTTTTGGTTTTTCCCCACCAATTTGCACCGCTCAAGAAATAAAGGCGAATCATTAAACAACACAGTGTAAACTCCAAGTCAATCACACTTCTGTGAAATCAAACTGTCCACTTAGGTAGATACTGATTGACAAATCATTTCAAATGCTGTTGTGCAAATGGAACAGACAACAGGTGGAAAGGCCATCAGCAGTTAGCAAGACATCCGCCAATAAAGGAGTGGTTCTGCAAGTGGTGACCACAGACCATTTCTCAGTTCTATGCTATTCTGGCTTGATGGTTTGGTCAACTTTTGAATGCTGGTGTGCTTTTAACCCTAGTGGTAGCGCATGAGAACAGAGTCTATACACCACACAAGTGTGCTCGGTCTCAGCTCATCCAGGATGGGACATCAATGCGAGCCTGTGGCAAGAAGGTTTGCTTGTGTCTGTCAGCGTAGTTGTCCAGAGCATGGAGGCACTACCAGGAGATAGTACATCAGGAAACGGGAGGAGCCCCGTAGGATTGGCACAACCCAGCATCTGGAACCGCAACCTCCGCTTTTGTGGGCGAAGGAGGGACAGGAGAGCAATTGCCAGAGCCCTCAAAATGACCTCCCAGGCAGGCCCAAATATGCTTGTAGCTGCTCAAACGGTCAGAAAAAAACTCCATGAGGGTGGTATGAGGGCCCAAACGTCCACAAGGTGGGGGTTGTTGCCTTACAGCCAACACCATGCAGGACGTTTGGCATTTCCAGAGAACACCAAGATTTGGCTAAATTCACCACTGGTGCCCTGTGCTCTTCACAGATGAAACAGGTTCACACTGGAGCACATGGGACAGACGCGACAGGTTCTGGAGAATGCATGGAGAACCATCTGCTGCTTGCTTCAACCATCCTCAGCATACCGTTTTGACAGTGGGTTAGTAAAGGTGGGGGTGGCATTTCTTTAAAGGGGGCACACAGCCCTCCATATGCTCGCCAGAGGTAGCGCTGACTGCCATTAGGTATCGAGATGAGATCCTCAGACCCCTTGTGGTGAGACCCCTAGATGCTGGTGGCGGTTGACCGTGGTTTCTCTAATGCACGACAATGCTAGATCCTCATGTGGCTGGAGTAGTCAAGCAGTTCCTGCAAGACGAAGGCATTGATGCTAGAACTGGACGCCCCATTCCCAAGACCTGAATCCAATTGAGGCACATCTGGGACATCATGTCTTGCTCCATCCACACAATAGCCACGTTGGCCCACAGACTGGTCCCAGGAATTGGGGGATGCCTTTACTTCCAGGTGTGGGAGGAGATCCCTCAGGAGACCAATCCCCACTCAAATCAGGAGCCATGCCCAAGGCATTGTAGGGAGGTCATAAGGCCGTGGAAGGCCAACACACACAACTGTGCCTCATTTTGAATTGTTTTAAGGCATTACAAATCAAGTTGGTCGGCCTGTAGTGGTTTTTTTCCACTTTATAATTTTGACTGTAACTCACACCAGACCTCCATGGGTTCTAAATTTGATTTCCAATGAAATAATTTTTGTGTGATTTTGTTGTAGCACATTTAACTATGTAATGAACAAAGTAATAAGAATATTTCATTCATTCAAGATCTGGGATATCTTATTTTTGTGTTCCCTTTATTTTTTTTGAGCATGTATGTGTATAAAAATTCTCTAATTTAATGGGAATGTTTGAAAAATAAATCATAAACATTTAGGTAAGATTTCATTTTGATCACCACAATTCTCCCAAATAATGATATTTGTAGTTTCCCCCAATAATTCCCAAATCTATCATTCTTTGTTGTAGAAATTTCA
>BHFT01021350.1:0-100802 GCA_004320025.1 Laticauda laticaudata
CAAATTTTCACCACTTTTTGGAGCAGATGACAACGGATGGAGCCACCCCTGAAATTTTGCTCATCCGCTGTGTCCTTCATGCATACGTTTTGCATCCGTCGGCCAGTAGGACCGGGCCTTAAGCAGGAGGTTGGATTAGACCTCTGATGTTGCTTCCAGACGAAAAGGGCTAAAATGCAAAAGAATATATGTGTGGAATCTTCATATCATACCTTATCTCACCTGATAGAGGAGGTATACAAACAGAATCTGGCAAGAAGGGTACCTAAAATGAACTATTAGTCTGATGGCAATGTTAGAGTGATGGTGAGTGCTGTGCTGGCAATCAGACCAAATTGTTTGAATACTTCAACATGACTTTGGAGCTACATTTGGGCATTCTGTTTCCAGTGCTATAAATTGTGTCCAAATGCACCATGAATTTTGATTTCCTGACATTTTTAGGGTGACATTTCATTGCAAAGTGTAACATTTCAAAATCGAATGATTTTTAAAAAAGGAAAATAAAAAGCCCATCTTTTCCTTCTCAGAAACTCCTGGCTTTAGTCACAATTTGATGAGGTCCATCTGATAGATCCAATATGTAGTGATCCTCCTGCGTTAAATGTCTCACTTTGCAACATGAATTTTGCTGACAATGCTTCAGTAAAACACTTGCAGGGCTCCAGCTTTTATTTTTCTACTTCTTGACAGAAGACCTCCTTCCTTTTGTAGATGCTTTAAGTCATGTGAGGAAGATGACAGGTTTTCTTTTCAAGTGGGTGGTTCACACACTTTCTGAGAAGCCTAAAAAAAAAATCTCCATACTTCAGAACTGGAATGAGCAAAAGACTTCTTACTCAGCTTCCTTCTTCGCTCCCAATCTCATTACCACCTTTCAGGAAAATAGAATTTCCAATGCCTAACAGAAAAACTTGCCAGCAGAGCACACCTTAGAAAAACTGACAAACAAAATTGAGAAAGCTACACAAACATCATATGGTTCTCTTATCTAGTTCCTTGAAAGTTAGGGAATGTCTGCGAGACACGAGTGTTTAGTGCAAGGTCCAAAAGCATGGGTTTTTTTTTATTATCAGACGCTTAAACAAGCTTGTACCTATTTACAACTTAATTGGGAGATCATTAAAACTGTAGGCCACGGGTGTCAAACTTGTGATGTCATGTTGTCATCATGTGATGTTTTTCCCATTTGTGGAGCTGGGGTAGGCATGGCCTACCCATGAAGCTTCTGGCTTGTGGGCCACCAGTTTGACACCCCTGCTTTTGGCCAAAACATCTTGGAAGACAAAGGCAAATCCCTTGTCTTGATTGCTAAGACAACATCCTTGTTGTGTCCACATAGCCACCAGGTTTTCATTTTAACACAAAGATAGGTTTACCCTGACTATGAATTCAGGTCTACAAGCTGCAGAGCAATGGGACAAATTGTCATTTGAACTTAATTCTTTTTCAGTAGAAATTTATTAAAGAAACTGGATGGTCATTGTTCGGAGATGATGTAGGTAATTTGAATCAAACAGGGAATAAGACTTGATAATCTCGGAAATACATTTCAACTATGTTGATTCTGTTTCCTTTTTAAAATATGTGAAGTTAATATTCACCAATTGAAGGAGACTTAAGAATTACTTGTGCGCAGATGTAGAAGGCTTTATAAAGAGAAGGAAGGAAGAGCTTATCTTACACAGCTGTTTTCCTCCAAGTAAGCATACTATCAGTGGGGAAATTGTAGTGTGTGAACAATTTCTTTGTACTTGGTAAAGGGGAATAGTTATTGGTTACACTTTGTGCCTTTGAGATCTTTTATGGTTTTTAGTCCTTCAATTTTGAATAGGATGCTGAAAAGGCTTCTAAAAGAAACCAACATATTCGTTTCCTTTTATTAATTGCTTGAGAGAAATATTTATACCATAAGATAACCCTCCAATAGATTTCCCCCTCTCGCTTTCAGTATTATATATCACAGAAGAATATGACTTTGAAACATGTCTGGCAGTGGTATCCTCCAAATTTATAGATTTTGAGAGATCTGACTGTATACAACTGCATTGTTTGAGTCGTCAGTAGAATTAAGAGCCATACAACTTCTTGTTTCAGATTGACATTGAAATGTGTGACAAAATATGCATGTATTCTTGAAACAGGAAAACTATTTAAATTCTAGATGCCTATTGCATAATGGCTATGAACAGAATGGCTGATGATTCATGTTAGCTTTTGCTTATTGTCCCAAGGGTCTGAATAAAGCAAGTACTTAACATGAGACATAACAGAAAACAGGGCACGTGGGATCATTTTAATTTGCTGGCTTATAAAACCTTAATAGCTTCAGCATATAGTAGCAGCTAGCTAATTACTGATTTTTCTAAGTAGGGCTGTTCCTTGGATGAGGAACTGCCTGGCAATTCCAGACTGTTGATCAGACTGGAAAATGGGGGTGGGTGAACAAGAAACACAATTATTTTGGGAGAAAGCAGCAGCAAACAACTTCTGTAACACAGCAAAAAAACAAAACATATAAACATATAAAATATGGACATATAAAAGCAAAGCCAAATTAAGAATAATAATAAATAATAATAACCTAAGGAAGGACTCCAGGAGTCTGAAAACTTGGAAGAAAATACCTCTGGTCTCAGATTGGATCCTGCAACATTATAGGTATATTTGCCTTCATTTGCCAAATAAAAAGGTTGATGTTCCCTAGAATTCAAAAGGACTAGATCTGTCCAAAGAAGGCTTATTCCCATTGCAGTCTTATCTGTTGGTTCTCGTTTTGTAATATTTTGCAATTTGTTTTTTTGTTTTTGAATAACTGCTTTCAGACTGTTTTTAAATGGAAACATTATATGTAGTTGTTCTTTTGAATAAAACACAAAAAGTATTTACTGCTAAATTTCTTGTTTTAATATGTAAGGCTTTATTTTTGTGTACTATTTCAGCTATTCATTTATACATTTTGAAATCATTTTATGTGTTTTTTCCTTTACTCACGAGGGCAGAATGTTTTAATTATATCAAATTAGATTTCAATATGCATTAAGTGCTTGATAATCTGGTCTGCTGTAAGAATAGTGAATACTTGGAAAAATGGTGTAAAATTGGTATTGTAAAATTGTAGGAAAGAATATGTTGAATTTATTATGTTTACAGTAGTGCTGCATGAGGAAATTTGTACCTGAAAAGCTAATATTTCCAGTCCATCAGCTGTTCTCTGGTATGATAAGTATCTCAGTACAAAGTATTGAATTAAGCTTGGCTGAGAAATAAGAACTGAGAAAAAGAGCAAGAAGCAATAGATTCAAGTGAGTGAATAAAGTATTTAGCTATTTTGGAAAAGCCTCCATTATGTCAAAAGAAAATTATAAGAACAGGAACATAGAGTCATTGGTATCAAATTTAATCAGGACATCAGTGTATTAATTATGTATTATCCTCAAAAGTATCTGAAGCCCCTCAACTAAATTTATGTCAAACTTGTCTGCTTCAAAAAGCTATCCTACTATATATTTTATGAATATTTCTTAATATTAGGTCTCAGAAAGTAGCAGTACCTAATCAACATTATCAGGGATCAAAACTAAGCATCTTCATATGCATCTGTAGGGCTGGAACAAATGGGCAAATGACATATTTTGCATCATGATGTCAAATGATGCATTGTATATCATTTGTATTATGCCACTGGTGCAAACTATAACTCAAGTTATTTGCACAATGTTATGATGATGTGTGTAAGATCATGATGGCTTTTATCAAATGACAGTAAGTTTTATGCTTGATCAGTACTTGCATGATTAACCACCAAGGAAATTCAGATCTTTAAACTAGATTTGAAAGTTGAAAAGCATCCTGTATTAAGACAATGAAAACTACGTATTTCTGTACTGTTGCCAATAAAATGGATGGTTGCGTCTGTACCTTGAGTTAATTTTGACTTCAACTTTTTTATTATTTCAGTTTTTGGGAACTTTCATTTATAATTTTCTTAGATCAAAGTCTTACTAGCTTTTTGAGTTTATTCCCAATTCTTTACATTTTTAAGCTTATAATTTTTATTTTGCTCAAGAATGAAGGTAAGTGGCTTTTCAAACTTCTTGTTCTGAAGACCACTAATATGCTTAAGCTATTTAAATAAGCAATCTCTGAAAGTAATTACTAAGTGAGGTTAGCAGACTTCACCGTCCTTTAAAAAGTTCCATTGTGACTGAGAGCATCTCTTTGTCTCCTGGCTCTCAACTCTACAACAAGCCACATGCACTCTCCTCATGAAGAGCAGTTGTCCAGGGCATATGTGGGTTATCTCCTGCCCTTTCCTTCTTTGGAGAGGTTCCATAGAATTGATCAACTCATCAGTTCTTCAGTCTTTGCCATGGTCATTGTCCCTGCTCACTCAGAGACATGCTATGTTGTCATGCTCCAGCCAGAAGTCCAGCGATCAACCACATTTCAGCTTACTGTGTTAAGTAAAGGATACCCAGGTGGTTGTTTATAATTGGTGTGCTGTAAATACAGGTAACTGAGTTGAGAGAACCATGGGAAATAGTATATTATACAAACACAACTGTAGAGTGACAGGGTTGCTGTCTATGGGAGAAGGCACTTCAGGGATGGATACTCTGATGTTATTTAAATACTCCAGATTCATAGTACAGATTCCTAACATAATCTTGATTGTTAATGACAGAAATTAGGAGTTCAAAATCTCTTGAACCACCAGATTTTATAACTAGCTTTATGGTATTTCAGCCTGATATCATATAAGGCAAGGGTGGGCAAGCATTTGTCAGAAATAAATTAAATTGTTGAATGAAACTTCACTCACAAATCCTGTGAATCTCTGACTCCAAATAACTCACATATTTCTCTTAAAAAAGTAAAGTTAAAATAATCGGGGCAGTGCAGAGTTTATATTTTTCTGTGTTATCTAATATCAGGGGTGGGATTCTACCAGTTCACACCTATTAGCCTGAACTGGTTAACATTCTAAGCAGTTCGGAGAACCGGTTGTTAGAAGAAATTATTGGCCTAATCCTGTGAGGAAGGCAGGAAGGAAACATTCTGGTGTTGCTTATAGAAACTGCCTCTCCATTAACCCTTATTACATTCTTGGCAAGGCTAGACTTTCTGTCTCAGGAACGTCTCTGGAGTTTTTTTTCCTCCTTTGCTGGTACTTTGCTTGTGTGGAGTGACCATTCAAAGTTACAATGGCACTGAAAAATGTGACTTATGACCGACCGTTTTTCACATTTATGACTGTTGCAGCATCCCCACAGTCATGAGGCCAGGTGAGATGTGTGCCTCAATGTGAGTGATATTAAGTTGGCCACACCTGGCCAATAACATGACCACCAAGCCATGTCTTCCCAGTCACATGACCACCAAGCCACGCCCAACACCTAAGCCACACCCACAGAACCAGTTGTTAAAAATTTGAATCCCACCCCTGCCTAGTATTCAAACACAAAGAATGTTCTACCAAAGTATATGGCTGTCATCTATAAAAGAGGGCAGGCTTAGTATATAGCTTGGGCCTCATGAGAATTTAAAGTCCTCATACTATTAAAATCTCCTTGTATTACATTAGCGTCTACCTTCAGCAGTTGATCCCTCTTTTCATAAGAATCTCATGCATCTTTTCCAAATCATCTGCTTTAAAGTCTTTCAAATTAATCAAATCTGACTTTCTGAAAGAACCTTTGTGCACATATATCTCCTCTTAAGTTTATTTCAATGTGTCAAAGAAATATGAAATGGATCATATCCTATGGTAATGTAATAAGAAAGTAATTATTTATTGTGAGCAGGTGAGCGGGCAGCTGACACAAATGGCACTGTGCATGTGCTCTCCTGCTGCTCACACGGAACCATCCCCTCTCCCCACTGCCAGTCCACAAAGCTGGAAAGGTTGGAGACTGCTGATTTAGACAATTTATCCCTGTAATTTCTACACCCTATCTGGATCAAATTATCCATGCTCTAAACAATATCAAACTAGCTTTTGTTATGCCTCAGAGTCCTTGGTGATCTCTTTAAGCTTGGTTATTTTCTTGCAGACATTTCATTATCTATCTAGGTAACATCATCATTGCCAGAAGAGGGTGGCATTTGCTCTCTCTGTATATACTGTGGCTTGCCCTTCAGTGTTGCTGGGAGTGCTGTTTTCTTCTTGGGACAGTAGCTCCTTGATTTGGCTGTTGTTTACTGCTTGGCTGTCTGATTTGGCAGTTACTTGATTGGGATATTGTTTGTTGAGTGATTGTTGGTCTGGTATTAATCTTGATGTTAATCTCTGCTTATCTAGATGTTGAGTGCTGATGAAGAGGTCTTTTTTTTAATCTTGTTTCCTTTTTTGCTTTTATTATCACTTTTGAATGCTATGTATGTTAACCTCTATGTACTTTGTGATGGCTGATATTTTGAGTGCCAGATTTCTAGGAATTCTCTAACATTTTTGGGTTTCGCTTTATGTTTTATAAAACATGTTTTCCAAGAATTAAAAAGGTCATCTCATTTTTACATATAAAAGTATAAAATGCTTAGTATTTTTTTTGAATGAAATAAGCATAGAAAACTTCTTTCTGTAGAATTTTGATAAAGCAATGTTTTCCCAAGAATGTGAACTTGATTTTATGAAGAAAGGTATTAGCCTTTGGGAGATTGTGTGCTCCAGTCCCACTTTGGGCATGAAGGTAGCTGACTGATCTAGGCCAGCCCCTCACTCTCAGCCCTAAGAAATAGGCAACGGCAAACCACTTCAAAAATCTTGCCAAGAAAATGACAAGAGACTTTGCAGGCATTTCACAAAGAGCCAAGACTGATTCAAAGGTATGCATGCCACACACACAAATGAATAAGGGCAACGTTTGCACGAAATCACGGTAGTTGTGTCACTTTGCTGCAACCCTCATATACTGTGGATGTCTGTGAGTGTCCCCATATATACAATACTTAAAATACTACAATACTCCATTTGCATTTTTTTCATTATTCCCTGTTGTTTACCTTTCACTTTGTTTCATCTTATCCCATAAGGATATCCATTCAGCATTTCAGGAATGGGGAATATCTTCACAAAGCCTTTAAGCTTAACAGTCTGATTGTACCCAACTGCAGCACAAAGAAGTTGTGGTCTCCCATTCTTGTTCTGAGTCCCCATTTATGTTGCTTTTATCGAGTCTCCAGTAGGTCAGTTGCTTTAAATACGATTCCCCACCCCAGCCCATTATGGCACCGCCCAAGGACCACATAAACTCCCTTTGGGTTTGTCCCTCATTCCTTTGAAAAGAAGTCGTAAGTGCCAAAGCCTGGAAACAGAGGCAGGATAGGGCACAGACAATAAACTTCATGTCTGTTGGCTCAAGGAGGGATGGAGACGACTTCAATGCAGCAGTGAGGAAAAGCCTCCAATGCACTAAAACCTTTTCCACTCCAAATAACCCCCCCTCCCCCCATATACAACTCTATCCACACGTGGATCGCTGCCGGATTTAGTAAATGCATGAAACACCGTCCGGTTAAAAATGTTATTTTGCCGAAGCAGAGACCGCCGACGATAACCGTAGAGCCCTAGGAGACGGCGTGCTTCCTGTCATTCCAATGCAGCTATTACAAACTCCGGATTTTGCAAATCTATTTGCGACCATTTCACCTTCCTTAAAAAACAAAAAAACAAAACAAACCCCCCACACACAAAACCAACCCTAAAAAACTGCTCCGCGCAGCAAAACTAACCGAGCATCCTCAAGACGACCAGATGATTCCTTGCGCGAGAATTGTGACGCGTGACTCCGGGCCAGAAGAATTTTCTACAGCTTTGAATTATTTTGTCTGCCAGGCGATTTTTTTCTTTTAAATAAATAAACAAACAAATAAATAAATAAAAATCCTGTGGCGCGCGCTCCCGAGGGCTTGAGGGCGCGCCGCCCTCCAACCCATCCCGACTCAGCCGCTCGCTCCCCTCCTCTCCCCCGTTCCAGCTTCCCTTTCTTCCCGCCCAGAGCTTTCCCGCGCAAGGCGGCCTCCGCTTCGCCGCTGAGCTCGGCACCCGCAAGGCCGCGCGCGCGTTGCCTTGAGAACCTTTCCTGAGCCACGCAGACGGCCGGAGCGAGGCGGGGCTGAGGGGAGACCGAGAAGAGGCCGAGAGAGGCCAACGGGCTGGTGGGGGGAGAGAGAGAGAGAGAGACCAGCGGGCGCGGCGGNGTGGGGGGAGAGAGAGAGAGAGAGAGAGAGAGACCAGCGGGCGCGGCGGTTTGGCTGGCGAAGGGTGAAAAGAGGGGCCGGCCCAAGCTGGCCCGGTGCAGTGGCCTTTCCTCGCCGCTACTGGGGCAACGGCGTCCCTTCGGCCTCCGGGAGGAGCGCGGACTCGCATAGGCGGAGGCTCGGCGAAAGAAAGGGAACCGCAGCAAAAGAAGCGGGCTGAGGAGTAGCCGCCGCCACCGCGTCTCCTCTCCCTCTCTCTCTCTCTCGCTCTCTTTCTTTCTTTTCTCTGCACTCCCTCCCCGCTTCTCCTCCTCTTGCTTTCCCACCGACGCTCCCCCTTTCCGAGCAAGTTGTCTCTCGGCCCCGTTGCAGCTCGTCGGGACAGCGGCCGGGGAGGGTTCCCTGCTCCCTCCTTCCTCCGCCAAACCTCTCCCGAGAAGATGCTGCTGCTGTCGCCGCCGCCGTCGCGGCTGCTGTAGGGTGGCTTGGCTAACTCCTCCCCATGTTCTTGCCGCCGGCTTCGGTGGCTCTGCTTCGCAGGCCGGGTAGAGGATGCTGTCCTGCTCGATACGGGGCCGCGACCAGGTCATCGGCGGCCGTTTCCTTTCCTGCCGTTCCGGCCCCCGGGGTTCTCCGTGCCGCAGTTGTTAGCTCCTTCGCCGAGCGATGACTTCAAAGCATCAGGCGGACTGGATCCCTTACAGGTACTTCCCAAGGCGCCAGATTGGGCTACGACCTCCCCACCTTTCTCCCTGGGCGCGGTTTCCAAGGAGGCCGGGAGGAGTGTTTCTGGGCAAGCGTGTCATTTTAAATAAGCTTGTATTAAATGCTTTTTTTTGGGGGGGGGGAGACACCCTAATTAAATGAAGCTGTATCTTTTATGTATACTTATGAGAATATTTACACCAAGACAAATTCCTTGTGTGTCCAATCACACTTGGCCAATAAAGTATTCTTTCTATCTGTCTGTCTGTCTGTCTGTCTGTCTGTCTATCTATCTATCTATCATCTATCTATCATCTATCTGTCTATCTATTTATCTATCTACCTACCTACCTACCATCTATCTACTATCTATCTACCTACCTACCTACCTACCTATCATCTATTTACGATCTGTCATCTATCTACCTACCTACCTACCTATCATCTATCTACGATCTATCTATCTACCTACCTACCTACCTATCATCTATCTATCTATCTATCTATCTATCTATCTATCTATCTATCTATCTATCTATCTATCTATCTATCTATCTATTTATCTATCTATAGAAAGTACTTTTGACATTCTTTTCGAGGATTAAATAAACCTACTTCTGGGAGGTGTGGAATAGAGCACCAGGCTGAAGGATAAACTAAGAAACAAGCCCTGCAGGAGAGGAGTTTTCCTGAATGAAAGTGAGGAATAAATAGAAGTGGTTTGTTTTATTTGGGAAGAGATGTGGCCATTGCATTTTGGCATCCCTTGAAACACCAACAATAACAAACTGGAGATACCTGGAACTATTTTTAATCTCTATCGTACATCAAGATCCTTTGGAAGGGCTGAAAATCTTGTTGTTTTCGGAACTGAAATGCGCAGCCAGTTTCTGTTCTTTCTTTTGTATAATTGCTACAAGGTGATTATTTTGTGATTGGTTCTGGATTGCTTTCAGTTGGTCAGATCGTGATGGGGTATTCTCATATCCTATTACTGTCCCAGTTTCTCTTCAGATAGTAATAGGACTGTGTACGTATCAGACCAGTGTGCTATCTCATGCTGCTCCATTATTATTTGCATCCATTCTGTTTTCATACTTCTTCCCTTCATTTATCTGCAAAAGTTTATGACATCCAAGATAATTTCCAAGATCATTGCAATAATCATGACACCTGTGAAATCTCCTTTTCTTTAATTTAAAGGTTACATGCTATCCTCTGGAACAGAGGATTTTTGTGGGTCAATCTTGATGGTAATTCAAGATGCTTGATGGGTTAACAACTGCCTTGTATCTGAAATTCAGTTCTGTTCTTAGCTGTCTTTTCAGAAACTAATTTCGAAGCTTAAATTCTTTCTGTGTAGGAAATAGAGGAACCCAAGAATAATTTGTCACAGGTAGTAAATGCATAGATCCCTTGTCATAAACACAGATCCTATATAAAAATGCATACAGCTTTCATGTGGTTACCTATACAAAGAATTATTTAGATGTGAAGTATTCCAAACAAAACTTGTGCTATAGACTCAAATTCTAGTTCAGGGTAAGATTGACATCTATTCTCCCTTGGAACGTATCTGAGGAATCTTGTTTTCCATGTTGGATTCACCCCCTCCCCCGTGAATTATCTTTATTGGGTTAAGAGGATCAGAAACATTGATCATCAAATAAAATATAAATTCAGATAAAGACAAAATTTAAAAGGGATTTTTTTAGAGAAAAGCAACTAAAATCCCCCTTCTTAATCCAGTGTTTATTGGTTTGGGAATAGGTAAACAAGTGGTTTTTTTACATAGGATATTTCAATTCTTCTCTCTCCATGAATTGTTGTGTTTGGACTCCTACATAATATTGGCAATCAAATACTTCTGCTACCATTCTTGCTGTCTTTGTGACGAGCAGGAATTGCCATGGCAGCATCAGCTGCTGTTGTCGGTAATTGGTTCCTTGGTTGCTATAAGCTACCAAAGCCTTGGCTAGTTCTCTTTCTGAGAAAGCATATATGCATGCCTCAGAAATAAGTGAACAGTGCTTGACACAGAGGGCTAAGTTCCCTTGCTTAGTAAGCCCCCCTGATCAGGCAGAAAAAAACCCCTTAATCTGGTATAAACTAGTTTGATTAGAAATTCAAAATTGCTGTAACAAAAAAGTTGACAAGAGAAAGTGGATTTCTGTTCACACCAGAAATTCAGTAGACATTTTGGAGTATGTAAAACATTCAAACTTGATAGGCATAAAATAACTTTATTAACTTAAGCAACATTACCTGCCCCAACTGTGCATCCATAATGCTAACTATAGTATGATCACTAACCATGCTTATTGATAAGAGCCAATTGGGGGTATTTTTTTTTCCTAAACTGGTGCTTTCTACAATTTGCTGAATGAGAGTGGTCAATATCTGGTTTGCAGGCTCTCTGCATTTTTCAGCGAAGTTTTAAACCCTTTGGAAAACAGCTGCTGCTAAATTTTTAAGTCAAAGGAGAACACTTAATTTTATTTCCTCTAATATATGTATAATGGAATTTAAAAGAAAATCGCATTTGTCAATAAATTATATATGTTCTGGACAGATAATAGCCTTTTCCTTCTGTCAGTATTTGTTGTCAATATATATGTTTTTCTGTATTTTCTTTTGTGGAGACATTTTTAAAAATGTAGTGACTTGAGTAATAACTGTTCGTTAGGCACAAACTAAAACTAGCTCCAGTGACATTTTGGAAAATTGATCCAAAATGCAACTATTAAATTATCAGTTAGTGTCAGCTGCCAGCCCTCATGCAGGAAAAAATTCACAATTATCAGCCTATGTTCTGATTTGTATCAAGTTTCTGTTTTTTCTTTTTTAAAGCCTAACTCAGTGTTAGATTATTATTTGATGTGTTTATTATTATTTGACTGTGTTCACACATTACACTTAACCAGGTCAGTTAAAAATCGAGTAGACCTGGTTCATTTTAACCTGCAGTTATTTGTGGTTGTTGCTGTTTTATGCTTTCTTGTTATGTGTGCTGATGTTCTGATTAATTTTTAATATTCTTCCTTATTGTGAAAACATACTTGAATCAGAGAAAATATGAGCTAAATAAGCAATGGTGGAAAGTAAATACATTCTAAATTAGATTTGTCCTGTGGCTGAATAGTTCATTGCTATTTTTTATTACTGTAATGGCTCCTTTGTTAGAAGTGCCTAGAGATGTAATTTTTACCTGTAACTGATTTTCTTGCTCTGAGGTACATGTAACATTTTAAAAGGGTGAATCACAATTATTAACACTTTTTTCTCATGAGGCATTTAAAATAGCACATAGTTGCTTGCACCAAGAATGCATTTTTTCAAACTTTATGTGTATGGTTATAGCCATTCTAATCAGTGTTTTTATCTCCCACAGAGAAAAAATGCACTCTGTATGCAAAGTGAGAAATCAGATCTCAGCATGGAGTGAAAATAAACTGGATACAATATTTTGGAAGCAAAGATTGTAGCATGCTGTATTTTTAAAAGAGAGAGACAATTTCAGTTCTTAAACAGAAGGCAGAGGACATGGTCAGATGGCAAACAATGCAACAGCATTTCTGAAACCAATAAGTTATTAACTGATTGAGTTGAATAGAATATCAGCTAGAACCTCTGCATATTGACAACACTTTGAATTATCTGGAAAAAGGTTTTCCATAAATAACTCTATTAACTGATGGTTTAACAGTAGCTACACTATAAGAATACCGTACAAAGAATACAGTAGCACTGAAAATATTTTCCAGTAAATGTAGATCAGTTAGAAAACAAAAGATATTGAGACCCTAGAAAGAGTACAAGGAGGGCAACAAAGATAATAAGGAGCCTGGAGGCTAAACCGTAGGATAAACAGTTGAGAGAACTGGGGGTTAGCCTAATGAAGGAGAAGACTAGGGAGTAACATGATAATAGTCTTACAGCATTTAAGAGGCTATCATATAGAAGAGGGAGTCAGCTTATTCTCCAAAGCACCTGAGGGAAGGATCATTAAAGAGAGGTCTAACCTAGAACCAAGGGGAAAATTCCTGACAGTGAAAACAATCAATGGAATGGCTTGCCTCCAGAAGTTGGAGGAGGTTCATCGCTGGAGGTTTTCAAGAAGAGACTGGACAACCATAATGAGACTGAACTCATTATCTTCCCAACTGCAGTAGTAATTTAGCTTTTATGTGAAAGTTATTTTTTTAAATATTAGGGGAAATATTTTATTGTGCTAAGAATGATGTACTGTAGCAGCAGTGTAGTTTATGCTGGAGTTTGAAGTCTGACTTCTCTGTTCTTTTTCTTAAACTGTATTGTGGAGTGTGGATTTTTTTTAAAGAAAGTTTGTATATATAGTGACCTTGGTAAACTTGCTGGTTTGTAAACAGCAAGCAGTTCTATGTATTCTGCTCATCAAATCTGTTTCCAGAGCATCCATATCTACTCCCTTGGTGTTTCAGCACCTTTTCCTCATAGGAATAGAGTGAGATGATTTCTTGTTCTCCTACAAACTTTTTTCCTCTTGGATGTATTTAGAATATGTCCCAGAAAAATCATTCAACCTCTTAGAATGGAGGTTTTAAAGTAACATTTAATATAGTAAAACTAATTAATAAAGTTAATTAGCATCAACACATATGTCAATAGAATTAATGGAATAATTTTTTTATGCTACCCTGTCAAGGACAACTTCTTTTCATTGTTTTATGTTCAACTTTCTATCAGATTTGATGTTATTAAGCCAGTATGTTCTTTAGCAATAGCAATAGCAATAACACTTAGACTTATACACCGCTTCACAGTGCTTTTACAGCCCTCTCTAAGCGGTTTACAGAGTCAGCATATTGCCCCTAACAATTTGGCTCTTCCTTTTACCTACCTTGGAAGGATGGAAGGCTGAGTCAATCTTGAGCTTGTTGAGATTCGAACTGCCGAACTTCAAGGGAGCCGGCAGTCAGCAGAAGTAGCCTGCAGTGCTGCACTCTAACCACTGCACGCCCGTGGCTATTGCTTGTCCCTTCTTCTTTTGTCCACTAACCTGTTCTAGAATCATTGCCTTTTTCAATGAATTTATATGCCTAACATGGCCAAAGGAAATCAGATGTACTCTTATGATTTTAGCTTCTAGTGATATGTCTGGTTTTTTATGATTTAACATATCTCTATGATTATTCTAACTGTCCATGGTATGTGCAGTAATTTAAACAAGCACCGCAGTTCAAAGGTGTCAATTCTTTGTCAGTCATTCTTGGTGTTCAACTCACCCCCAAAGTCATCTTGAGTTATTGCCATAAGCAGGGGTGTCAAACTCAAGGCCCGTGGGCCGGATCTGGCCCTTGGGGTGCTTAAATCTGACCTGTGGGGCCGGGCCTGGAAATATCAAAGGACCTGTCCGCGGTTCCTCTGCCGGAGAAAGCAGGCCATGCAAAGGCCTCATGAGCCCCCCTCACTGCCCGTTTTCGGCCTGCCTGGCTTCCAGCAGCATTCTACTGGCCAAAAACAGGCCCTGCAAGGCCCCTTAACAGCCTGTTTTTCGGCCTCCAGCAGCACTCTGCCAGCCAAAAATGGAACACACGAAGGCCCTGAGAGGTCCCTGCGTGGTCTGTTTTCAGCCGCCCTGCCGGCCAAAAACAGGCTGTGTGGAAGCCCCACGAGGCCCTCGCATGGTCCGTTTTTGTCTGGGAGAGTGTTGCGGGGGCCATGGAGGCCAAAAATGAAGTGTGGGGAGCCATGTGTGCCCCCCATGCCCCATTTTGGCTGCAGAGTGCTGCAGAAGGCATGTATCTTGTCTCCCTCCCCCCTCACTCACTCCCTCCCCGCCGGCCTGCAGAGGAGAACTACGATGCTGATCTGACTCTCGAAGAAATCCAGTTTAACACCTGCCATAAAGTGTTCTGGTGAGATTTTTTACAGAGTAGTTCACCATTGCTTTCCTTATTCCTTCTTATTTATACATGATTGGGAGCAGTACATGGTTGATGAATGGATGAATCAACATATGTCTGGGTTATCAAGAAGTGAGGTTGGTTTAAAAATCATTTTCCAGATTTCAAATTCATCTCCCTTTTGGCCATAGAATTAGTAAAAATTCTGCCTGACTAAGGTTAACATGGCTCGGATAGGTGGGTTCCCCTGCTTCTTTTTCCCTTTCACCCATTGCAGGAAAGAAAACCACAATTGCCTTTCTTTCTTTTGAGATTGTTCTAGTCACTTGGACTAGAAGGAGGAACTTGGCAGAAATGTAGTCAATTTTACCCTGTTAAAAAACAATAACACCCAAAGGGTCAACTTTTCTGTTCTATGCCAGTAAGTATAAGTACAGGAGGCCAGACTTAGATCAACAGTCTTGACAGTGACTATAAATCTCACCACTGTGCAGGAAGGCTAGAGTTCAGGAAAAACAAACAACCTTACTTCAAAAACTGAAGTTTTGTGTGGACAAATCTAAGATCCAGTCACCAGAGCAGAATGTAGCCTTGTATTAGTCCAGGTGTCAGCCAAGGAATCAGAAATTGCACACACTCAGGAAGTCAGGTCCAAGGTTGGAAAGTTGTCTACTTGTGTAAGTTTGACTCTCAAGTACTGAATCAGCCCATGCCTACTTTCCTGAGTCATAGCTCTTTCCTTGGAGAAACCTTGCTGAACATTCCTGTTGTACTCACTCCATCAGTCCTGTACAAGGGTTCAGGATCTTTTCCTGCCCAGTCTCTGAAAACGTAGACTCAGCCTATCTATGGTTTGGCTGCTGATTCTGTGATTGCTCCAGAAATGCAGGTCCATCATGTAGAACTGAAGTTCCCAATCTTGGCAACTTTAAGATATGTGGGGAATTCTGGGAGTTGAAGTCCACACATCTTAAAAGTTGCCAAGCTTGAGAAAGAACTTCTACATCTGCTGTAAAAGATCTTTTTCTTTCTGACCTTTTGGCAGATATCTGAGGGGGCTGCTGACCCCTGAGTTGTGAAGTCTTGCTTCTCCAGTTCAGAGTCTGATTCATCAGATGGAGCCATAATAATTTCATCTGCTGAACCTATTTTTTTTAAAATAGCCATTTTACATTTTCCCACTCAGTCTAGAGGAAGAAACTTGGCAATTAATTTTGCCGGTGTCATACAATTAAAAGAAATCAGGCCATATTTCACCATTCTTAGGCTAAATCTGTTAAAGGAAACAAACAAAATGTCCAGCATTTCACTGTTCCATGATGAAACCATGAAGACAAAAATAAAATGGTAGAATGATGTCAGACACAACAGCAGCTCAGTACAAAACAGCCATTAAAGGCAGACAGTGTGGGGGTGGGGTGGGGTAAGAGAGCATGCCAGCAAAGCATAAAGCATAGCCAGCCAGTTAAAAAACAGTATTTGTATAAGATAGTATGAAGTGCAATGAGTGCATGGATCAGCCTTGCTTGTCCCACTGGAGGAAGAAATACACTACATTTGAGGTAGGACAAAAAAACTCAGGGGGAGGACACCTCAAAAGTTTAAGGACGAGCTGATGGTAACGCAATATATTCCTGCCATCTTCAAATAATGGGATCATTCTGTTGTTTTTTTCAAAATAAATTTTATTGATTTTACAATTAAAACAAACCAACAACACATACATAAATGAAAGAGAGAAAAAGAAGAAAAATAGAAAGAAAAAGATAGAAAAAAATGAAAACTTACAAACATTCTCATCTTCAACAGTTTTGTAAGACCTCTTTTTTATCCTTATTTTATGCCATATACACACACCTAATCCTTACATATATCTGTGTATCACTACTATGGATTTATCCTATCCTCTTTTGCCTTTTACTGTGAAGTCTATCTTGGTCTATCATTTGTACAGCAGTTCCAGTTTTGTAGTATATTGAAGTGTCTTTATTTTTTAATGCCAAAGTTAATTTGGTCCATTTCCTGCACAACTTGAAATTTTTTTGAATGATCATCTCCTCTGATGAACCATGAGGTTGCTTCCAACATTGTGCAAAAGCCAATCTGGCCGCTGTCAAAATGAGTATTATTATATATTATTCACTTTTTTTGATATTTGTTTATCAAAGATGCCCTAACAGAAAGGACTCCTGGTTTGAATTCGATCTGTTCTCTTTGTCATTTCTTCCAGTCAATTTCTATTTTTTCTGCCATATTTTTGAGCTTCTGTACAGGACCACCACATGGAAAAAAGTTCCCGCTCTTTTTTTTTCATTTCCAGCAATTCGGACTCATATGGGGTGCATCTTCGTTAATCTCGAAGGAGGAAGGTGACATCTATAAAACATTTTATAGGTGTTTTCTTTTGTATGCTACCGATTTTGTAATTTTATTATTTCTACCCCAGACCTTTTCTCATTCTGGAATGGTGATGCTACGTCCTATATTCCTACTGCAGGCTATCATGTTCCCCTTTTACAATTTTTTCTTCTAATTCTAGCTTCTAATAAGTAATCATAAAATTTTGTTATATTTTTTTTGCCTGTTCCTAATAAAATTTTATCTAATTGCTGGAGTTTATTGTTAATTCCAAATTCTTTCTTGTCCTGTTTTTTTTCTACTTTGAATTTGAAGATAATGCCCACTGGATCCAATTTTTAGTCCCCGCTCTTGAAGTTCTGCCTTGGCGATTTCAAATTTCTTGTGTATCCAATATTTAATCATTTTAGTGATATACAGATTATTTGGGTGAATCATCGCCTCCATTGTTGAAATCCAAAATTCGTATTTTTAAATAGTGTTTTTTCTGTATTTTCTTCCATTAGTTAATAATGAGTCTCTGATTAGGTGTCTGTGAAAATATTTCTGGCTAATTTTCCCTACATCCCATAAAAAAGCATGCCAATCTCTCTGCAAGTCATGGCCTTCTAAAAATAATATTCTCTTATTGGTTAAATTCACTCTAATAATGGGATCATTCTTGAACAAGGCAAACAGAAAGTGTGAAATTAACCCTAAGAGACAGTAACTTGCCCAAGGTTACAGTGACATTTAATTGCTGAGAATGGACTTGATTGTAGGCACCTCCTGTCCTATCCTAACACCTTTACTATTGCTTAACATTTCCTCCCTGAGGAAGAATCAAAGCCTCAGAAAGCCAGTAAGCCAGACTCGCCAAGGTCCAGAACAAGAAGATCACTTTTTGGGGAACTGAAGAAGAGGGTGGCTGCTTGGCATGTCTTCCTTTGTTATGAAAGAGGGCCAAGGACTCAGGTTTAGAGGGTTGGTACTTTAAAAAGTGCTAAATTGTGGGGAAGAATGGTTAAACTTGTATGTACTCTACCTGGAAGGAACACTTTATTTTCAAGGACCTCTTCTAGAGAGTTAACCGATGGAGACTAATGCCTAGTATGGCTGGAACTATTGGCAGATATCATGGGAGGAAAAACTTACCTTGAGAGAGAGGAGGAAGAGCCTGTATCAAGACAAAGGTCAGATTTAAAAAAATGGAACTCAGGGTTGAAATGTAACCAGTGAAAATGTCTCAATCACCCTCCTTAATTCCCACAAAGACCTAGCTTTCATGAATAAAGGGAAGGAAGGAGAAGTACAGTCAGACTAGATTCATGTATTGATTATGCGCCATGAAGTAGTTTTTGACTCTTAGCAACCACATCAATAGATTTTCTCCACGTGATCTATCCCTAACTTGGTCTTTCAGGTCTTCTGACAGGGCACTGATATGCCATTGTAACTGCTTGCTGCTGGTCATCCTGTTCTCTTGTTTTCCATTTTCCTCAGCATTTCATCCTTTAACAGAAATCTAGGTCTTCAGATAATATGTCTGAAGTAGGGTAATCTCAGCCTGATCGTTTGTGTCTTTAGTAAGAGGTCTGGATTGATTTCTCCAGTGATCCATTTGTTTTCTTGGCTTTCTGTGGCATTCTCAAGAGTTTTTCCAACACCAAAGTTCAAAGGTGTCAATATTCATTTTGTCTGGCTTCTTCAAAGTCCAGCTTTTGTTTCCATAGAATGTCACAGAGAATGGCATGCACAATTCTGTGATATCTGTATGGACATTTCATAGCATATGGATATCTTTTCCTAGACCTTCTGTCACTATGACCTTATAATAAGAGTGGTATTGGCCCGCATGGCTTATGTTTCCTAATGTGTTCTATTTTGAAGGGCTGTCATCAGATCAATGCTAAAGGAATATCTTTGATTTGGCCTTCTGTGTCTGATCCCCTGTCTACTTCCGCCTTTCATGCTGAGTACCCATTTCTGAAATTAAGCTGGTTAATTATCCTTACTTGTTTGTTGGACTGCTAGCCTCTTGAATTGGCTTTCACCTAATTACTTTCAGCCTAGAGTTGTCAACCTTTCTTGATCCATTTGTGATCTTGCCTGAAGGCACAGGTATTCACTAATTAAAAAAAAAAGAAAACCTAAGACAAAATCTTGCAATATTACTAACAAATGTATTAATGAAAACTGTAATATTTTGTAATAAAATTTTGATAGCTTATCGTTATAGTTTATTCTGTATCATGAAATCTATTTGAAAAAGGGAAATATATTTCAAAATAATAATGAATAAAATAATAAAAGGAGCCCAGATACCTGAGATATTTGTATCAGCTTCATGGAACATGCATGCCAATATTTCACCTTGATTCATATTGTGCTTGAATAACAGTATGACTTTTTAAAAAAGACATTCACAGTAGGTGGTTCTCTTGATTCCAATGAAAATGAACAGCTGAAGATTCAAGTTGCTGTTTGTAGAGATGGAACCTTAGGGGGAAGACTAGCCTAATTTGATATGTATGAATGTGTCCCATTATGCCTGACTTTTCATGGTAAACACCAGCATTTTATTCACAGACAACTCTGGGAATATATAGTGATGTATAGTCATTTGTAAAGCACAAACAAGGAATTAAGCTTTGTATTTCAGTTACAATCAGCAGGAAATTTTACTTGGCTCCATAAACAATACCATTTGGGGAAATACACCATGTTTAGAAATAGCTAATAGCGCTAGGAATACATGACTGTAACTTGTGGTATTATAAAACTCTAGATGTCTTCAGTCTATTAAAAATTCAGGTACATTGTTATTTCAGTAAATGTTTAAGTGATCAAATATCCTTCTTGCCCTGTAAAATTCCTGCTTGCTGTTTAGGCATGATTTCTGAAGGAATAATGGAGGTAAGACATGATTAGACAGATAGTCTGTTTACATACTATGAAGGATGACATTTCTCCATCTCTGCATTATAGATTAATATTATTTAGTAGGCCTTTCATTTTCTCTATTTACCTCTTGGCAGTTTTCAATAGTAGACTTAGAAATATGACCCTGGATCTGATCATAACACGATTGTGCAGCAGTAGATATTATTCAAATCAATGTTCTTAATATCAGTGGAAATAAGTTTAGAAACTGAAGATTAGATATTTTCTCCTCATTAAATGTAACAGAAATAAATCAGGATTTTATATTCCTTGATGAAATAAAACAATATTGTGCAGAAATTAATTGCTTAGAGCTTCTGTCCTAAATATGAAAATACGGTTCACTTAATTCAACAATGTTTACTGCTAAGTAGACATATAACATTGTACTATAAGTCCTATTGCTTCCCCAAAGTCCAATTGGTTTCTCCTGACTGTGAACATTAAAGACTTTAGATATTTATGTTGAACTATTGCTGTCATGAAAACTTTCAGCGCAGTTGACGTTGGGAAGCAACTGTACAATGAATGCATTTTTAGCTATTTTAATGAACTTGTGTTTTGCAGTCACTGCCACCCTTAGTACAGTTTTCATAAACAGTTGGAACATGGAAATTATCATTGGGATTCCTTGAGTTATTTTAAGTACTTGATTATTATCATTATTTTTGTAACACTGTTTGCTGTGATTGCCTTAGACATATTCAAATTTGTTGTACTATTTTTTTTTACTGTGCATTGATCTTTGTAATTTTATATGTACTTGGAGTTGGCACACATTGTTGACGATCATCCATGCAGCTTTGGGAACAAAGTTGTAAAGTTTAGCCTAAATTATTAAGATATTGAATATAGATTGATGGGATTCATGCTGAGGTCCTCACTTGGTTGAAGAGCTCCCTGAATTATTTTGGGTCAGTCAACCTCTCTTAGCCCACGCTACCACACATCATTATTGTTGAAAAGATAAAGGGATATGCCCTTTTATCTAGTGGGAATCAGATGCACATCTTTTCTGTTGCACCTTGTCTTGTATCCAGTAGGTCACACACTACTCAGAATCTTCTATTTTTATTCAAAGACATGTATTTTAAAATTTTCATGCTATTGTGGCATAATGTGTTTTTGTTGTAGATTGGGACTGTCAAAACAGAATATCTGAATCATATTGGGGGCATCTAATACAAACTTCTTTCTGTAGTTCTATTTAAAAAAAACAACCAACCCTGGTTAATCAACTGTTCTTTAGTCATTTTGTTGAATTTTATAAATACAGATTTATATAAATACTAGGTTTTCTCTGCAGTGTTTGGCAGAGGCATCAGCCTGATCAATTTCATTGTCAGATTTAATTCAAGCTGCAGTCCATTTTCCTCCTGCTGCTTGACTCTTCTTGGGAAAAATAGTCTCAGCAGCACCTGTGACTTTCTTTGTAAATGAAGTTCCTATGAAAAGAGTGGGGCAGTGGTCAGAATGCAATATGCAGGTTAATTCTGCTTGACAGTTGGCTGCCAGCAGTTTGGCAGTTTGAGTCTCATTGGCTCAAGTTTGACTCATTTTTTCACCCTTCCGAGGTCGGTAAAGTGAGGACCCAGATTGCTGGGGGCAATATACTGACTCTGTAAAACCACTTAGAGAGGGCTGTGGTATAAAGCACTGTGAAGCACAGTACATAAGTGCTATTACTAGTGCTATTGTTATCACAGCTAATTGAAATGAACTGGTACAGAATGCCCCCAAGCTATGTCTTGTTACCCTTCCCAATTAGTCAATCTCCATAAGGTATTATAACATTAGTACAGACCTGGCTTCCAAGGAAAGCATGTTGAAGAAAGTTGTGGCAGCTCAAAGTGGAAGGATAGCTTTGGAAATAATGTACAGTAGAAACTCTTCCTGATCAAAGAGCACATCAAACACTGTAATCAGTTAACCATATATGTAAATCACTTAACCAAAACTTCATAGTAATTTCATCACATATGTTGACATATAACAAGGTGGCATTCATCATCATCATCATCATCATCATTTTGCTTTTATTCTGAAAAAATTTCCTAACATATTTTATCGTCACCATATATAATTGAAGCATTAAAAAATTAAGGCATTGTTCATGGTTCAAACACATAGCATCTTGCTGCTGCGGCTGCTGTTTTATGGCTATGTTTTATTGCATAATTTCAGTTATCAATGTTTTTGAGTACCTTTGGAGAACTTTTATTCCATGTCTGATTAAGCAGAGCAGTTATAAACAATTAAAAAAAATATTCTTAAAACTATAATTATGGAAAGATCTGGGGAAGGATTTTTTTTTAAAAAAATGCACAAACATCATTTAGAGTTTTAAGATGTCATCTTTAAAAGAAGAAAATCAGGATTTGTGTCCCCAAATTAATTCCAAAGCTTCTTTTCTTTATGGAAAAAGACTGTATATACATGTACATATTCATATACAATTCTGTAATTGCATTTTGGAAATGCAGACAGATTCTTCTTATAAGCTAATTTCTGCCCTGAAGATTAGTACAAAATGACTAGTTGAAACAAGCATTTTCTCCTGAGCGGGAAGGAGCCTGTAGAATTTGACAAAAAAATTCTGAATCAGTTTTAAAAAGCGCCTTAAGTATTGGGATTACAATAAATAAATGCTCATTATCTATAAAATCTGCTTACTCAGCAGCATAACAGACTTTGTTAGAATAAATGTATGTGGTTGATTGTTCATTGTAATATCTTATACTAATACCAAATAGAAAAAATGTGTCTCTTGAAACTGTATTATTTAAAAAATGCACTGTAGCATATATCTGGTTCTTGGACTATTTCCGTTCAGCTATGGTAGGTTAATAAATTTTATTAGCTAGCATACTTATTAGCCTTTGTGTTTATTGTGGAAAAAACAAATGGTGGTCTCAAAATCCCTTGCCAGTTTTCTTTTAAAAATATATATATAATTTGAGGTATGCAGCAGTAGTGCAATAGTCATTTATGTTGTCATTCTCTGCTTTCTACGGACCATGAAAGGCTTTAGGCTCTAAAATAGAAGCACAATCATGGCAATTCAATATTAATTTTATTTATTTTTATTTATTTGTTTGATTTGTCATTACAAAATAATATAAATAAGAATAAACATAAGTATAAATACATGAAATAGGTACGAATACTTGGGGACAATAGGCACAATTGTGTGCTTATGCACGCCCCTTAGATGACAATTTTTCACCACTCCTCCCATGTAATGCCAAACATTTCTGCTTTGTATCCAAATGCTACAGAATTTCTTCAGTCTACAAGAAGGAACCCACCGAATTTCAACAGAAATTTTCTGTTTCTAATGTAATGTTATTTGAACTAGTGCTTATGGCCAAATAAATAGTTCATGACTTGCAGAGCTGGTGGAGATGCAACATATTTTTCTATTGATAATTGCATTTCCTGAGAAGCTTGACAACAATTAAATGGGTACAGAGGTTAAGGGTCACCCTGTATTTTCTATTTATAAATAAAGTGTTTTATTTTTATTGTTTACTTAGAATTTTGATTTTTATGGCTTATCTTTGAACTGTCTGATGGCTACCTTTGAATTTTATGTTTTTTTGTGCTAAACTCCCAAGTACAATGAAATTGTCAAATTTTAGGGCTGGATTTATGTGCAAAAAAAAAAAAATTAATAGGAGAGAAACTCACAGAGAGATAAAAGGAAACAGCTTGGAGTGGGTGGGGGATTTTACCCCTTTCTGGTTCTCTTTGAGTATTTCAGGTTGCCCCAGAAATAAAGTTTACTAAGAACATTCCGGGAAAAAAATGAAGCAATTGCACATCAATCTTTTTAGAATTGTATCTTTGTTATTGTAGAGTGCTGTAATGATAGCTCTGCAAGGGTAATGCGATAGTATGGTACCTGCATTGAAATGGTTAATTCAGTTGAATGGGGCAAAAAAGAGAAAGATAAATCTGAATTATTCTTTCATTGCCTTTTACTTCTTGATGTTTGTTCATTAACCAGGAGATTGAGGATTTAGCTCCTTGGTTGTTGTTGTTTTTCGTCCATTGCATTTTGGAATATTTTAAAGGATATCTGCAAGTGATATTTGAGGGACTGCCCAAATTATTAAATATTTTTCAACCTCTGCTATCCTGCACTGTCATGGTTTAAGACAAGTATGGATCTGGAACCTATACAGCAAGGGACTTCAAACTTGCCAAGTTTAAGACTTGTGGACTTCAACTCCCAAGAATTCCTGAGCTAACATGACTGGAGGAGGAATTCTGGGAGTTGAAGTCCACAAGCCTTAAAGCTGTCAAGTTTGAAGACCTCTNTCCTGAGCTAACATGACTGGAGGAGGAATTCTGGGAGTTGAAGTCCACAAGCCTTAAAGCTGTCAAGTTTGAAGACCTCTGTTATACAGCATTCTTTTCCAAAAGGCTAGAAAGGGCTAGTTTGGAAGAAACATCTCCTTCCTCCCTGCTCCAAAGACAGCCTGAGATGATGTCATTTTATTGTTTTTCTTCTTAATGGGTTGTCTTTGGTTAATAACAAAATTGAAGGAATTGGTGGGAAAAGCAGAAGAGTTCCAAAAAAGAGATGAGAACATCTGAGGCTTCCCAAACTATTTTTTCTTAAGTAAAATTTGTTGATTATATTGTACGTTATGAGCTGGGATGGTTAGTAATTCAAACCTTATTGGCAGACACCTTATTTTAAAAGTTCCAGTGGGGGGAGGGTAAGATTTCAATCAGGCTGGACCTCTTGATATACCCTCATCTTTCTAGCTAGAGAGTTTTTAGCTGCTCTTCCAAGGACTTCTCCCATACTTCTTCCACAAGCCTCTCCCTTCAGTCCAGTTCTAGGGAAAATAGAAAGGAAGGTGCTTTTAACTTCTTGCCCAAACCCCAGAAATTCAGAATTTAATACACCTTGTGCCAGATATAAAATAAAAGTTATAGCTGTCCAACAGTCAAGTCTTGCCCATGGGAAGATTTTAATGAGAAATTCCCATTTGAAATGTATAGAAATAAATATATTGGAAAAGGAGAATGCAGGACACAGCCATGGTCATAAATATGTCAGTTGCCAAGCATCTGAATTTTGACCCTGAGAACACTGCAATGTTTGTAAGTGTGAAAAATGGTTATTGGTCACTTTTTTCAGTGGCGTTGTAACTTTGAACCATCACTAAATGAAATGTTGTATGTTGAAGACTACCTGTACAAATCGTCCTCTAAAATTGCTCTGTGAGAGAGATGTGCAGTAAATAATAAATAAAGTGCTGTGGAAAAATAATGAAAAATCTTCCTGACTACTTCCTCTAAAGCTTGCTACTCCTATTTACTGCAGTATATATACCAGTATCTATTTTTTACAGCAAAGGATTTATGCCAGAAGTCTTGGTACAGTAGTAAACTGTCTTGACTTTGTTTGATGTTCTAATATTGATTCCCATGCTTCAAAATAATTTGCTGTCTAAAGTGTTGATTTCTGTATAGATTTCGAGCTGTTCTCCAAAACCAGGTTTGGCTTTGAATACTCAAGAGTTTACATACTGTAGTGTGAAATGCTCTATTTCAAACTCTTGGATGTGTCTGAAATCTACAGTGAAGTGGAAAAGGATTTGAAAAATATCAACATGAAGTGGACACACTCCCTGTATTGTACTTGTCACATAAGTGCCATTTATCTGTCTGTGCTTGTTGGGCATTTCTGAAAAGACTTTTATGTACATTCACACACACATATATATCTTATTCACTTCTGGGAGTAAAGTTCTATTGAAGACAAATGTTAAAAATATGGAATAAAGCAAAAGTTACAACCGTAAGCTGTGTCCAATTTTGAGAGATGTTTTATTTTTAAATAAATTATGTTCCAGTATTTCAAAGAACCTCACATATGCACAGAGGACATGCAAGCATGGGCAAGTTTCTTTGAAATAGCATAGCATATTTTTGATAAAAATCTGAATTTTCTTCTGTTAGAAGTGCTTTATACTACTAGGAATATGCCCAAGTAATCTATGGTATAAATCAAACCTTATGTTTTTCAGAGGATAGATTCCAATCAGGAGAAGTATGAGTTAGTTTTCCAAGTGCACATGGTGCAGCATGGTGCACATATGCTATGATCAGCTTTAGGCTCAGACAGTCACAAAACCACAAAATCTAGAACTGCTTAGAGATCTATAACTGAAGATAACAATCAGACTCAAAGATCTTCTGGAACTGGCCAGATGTTTAAAAAATTATGTGCACAGTGATATCATGATGTATACCCCATCTTTTCATAAGTCCTTTCTAATGTCAGACACATGCGTAAATCACTGTTGTTAAATCATGTCCCATCATTTTCCTTCTCCTTATTCTTCCCATGGATGCCTGTGTAGGCAAAGTGCAGATCACTTTATAAGTAACCTTTTTACATGACTATTTCTTAACTATACAGTAAGTTTTTTACATGACTATTCCATGGCTGTGGAATAGAGGGCAAAACAGAAAAGTCTTAATATTGAGGAGTCCTTTGTGCTCTCTGAGCTTGTTTTCTTGTGATAACTGAAGAATTACATTACATTGCTGAAGAATTACTGAAGAATTACATTACATTACAATGTACACCCATTACATTGGGTAATGAAACATTTCCAAAAAAACAACTGCAAGATAATGATGTTATCTACTTTGGATGAGGAAACATCTGTAATGTAACATCTGCAAGAAAACAACCAAGCTCATAGAGCAGGGGTGTCAAACTCAAGGCTCTTGGGCAGAATCCAGCCCATGGGGTGCTTAGATCTGGCCCACAGGGCTGCCCTGGAAACAGTGGAGGACTGTCCTGCGGTGCTTCTGCCAGTGTAAATGGAGCTTGGGAGGGCCATGGGAGGTTCTCCTGAGATCCATTTTCGCTAACAGAGAATTGCAGGCCAACGCAGCCAAAAATGGAGTTTGGGAGCCTGCTTTCACTGGCAGAGTGTTCAGGCCCCCACAGCCGCCTCCAACAAGTGATGTTGAACTGGCCATGCTCACCCTGGCCACGCTCACCCTAGCCACGTCCTGGCCCTCCAAACTCAAACACAACCCTGATGCAGCCCTCAATGAAATTGCATTTGACACCCCTGTCATAGAGCATCAAGGCCCCCTCATGACAAGTTGGAGCTACAAATATTATCTATCAGTCTTAATATTCACTGAGTTATCCAGCCAGACTGTAACTAATTTTATGATTGTTGTAAAAATCTACTTTTCGAACAATTGTGCAATAGCTTTTCTTCTTAGTTAAGAGTTTTGCTAAACATCATTACTGCTGTTTCTTGACTCAAATGTGCAGTTTCTAGATCCTAATAAAGCAATGATGTAGTATTATTCCAGTTTAAAATGTGGCATCGATCTTGTTCTTCACCTGGGAATCTGAATCACCTGCAAGGTTATGTTTGTTTCTTTTTATAATACTCAGTCCTGAAAAAAGAACGGGAAATAACCACCCAATTTCTCCTCATTCAGATCAAGAAAATTAAAATATACTTAGTAGTTTCTGTACTATGTTCTGTTTCTCACAGGTGAGTCTTTGGAGGTCTAAATTCAGTCAGCGTTTCGCTGATATTGTGCACAAAAGATACAACCAACATACTGTACAATGGAAAGATGGTTTTATTTGTTGTTCTATGTTTATGTTTGTGGTTAAAAAATAAAAAATAGCAATAACAATAACAATAAATTCAGTCAGTGTTTCTAGGTCGTGTTGCGCTGGAGATTTCCCCAAACTCAGCGATAATTATCAAATATCATTCAAATGCTAAAATATCATTCAAATATCATTCAAATGATAAAAGAGCAAAAAAGTCTTGTAGAAGATTTGTAGAGATGTGCCTAAGACAGGTCCTTTTCTTAGGATAAGAAACATGGAATTTTAAAATGAGAAACTTCCTGTCAATGAGTTATTAAACCAGTTGGGATCCGCATGAGAGAATCCATATATAAAATAAATTATTAATCACCAGCTCAGATGGAATGATAATTTTCCTACAGAGATTGCCCTGAAGGTAGTCCTCAACACAATTGGGACTGGAAATTCATTGTTACATGAATTAGGCATCATATGATTGCACCCAATTTTATGATCTTTTTTTTTGCCATGGTCATTAAGCAAATACTATAATAGTTAAGCAAGACAACAGCTGACTATGATTTGTGACCTTCCCTGCTGGCTTTCTCAACTTTGCTTGTCAGAAGCTGGTTGAGAAAGTTACAGGTTCAGGAAGCTGCAATTCTTATAAGTGTGAGCTGATTGCCAAATACCAGGATCATGATCAAGTGACCATGAGGATGCTGTGATGGTTTTAAGTGCCACTTTTTTCAACATTGTCATAACTTTGAACAGTTGCTAAACAATTCAAGGAATACTTGTATAAAAATAATATAAATGCAGTTCAGCCAAATTCTAACTTCATTTTCACCACTGTTGTTTCTGCACTTTAAATGAACACATAACCTTTTAAAGGAAATTATTTTGAAATTTGTCAGATATTTAGCAATGTGGATTTGTTTTTTGAAAAGTGAGTTATATCAACCCTGAATCATGTTATGTAAGGTGTCTAGTACTAGCTGCGAAATTTGACAGCATAGTAAATAGATTGGAGCCTCCTAACAGAAAGTTTCAACATTATTTGATTCATTATTTGATTTGATTCAATCATATTCCTTTAGAGTCTCAGATTGTGACATTAAATGTCAGCATGAAAATATTTCCATTAATCATGCAAAACTTGGTTATCCACTAAAACTCACATTGCACAGGTAGAAAGTACCAGCAACTTCTAACAAAATGATTATTTTGTAAGCCAGAGGTGAGAGATCTATGAAGAGGCTTTTCCTCAAAACCTTACCTGCAGTTTTCTTAGCAAGGTTTTTCAGAAATGGTTTTTCATTAACTCCATTCTAGGGCTAAGAGAGAATGAGTTGGCTTTGTGGCTAAGATAGGACTAGAATGCAGTTAGCTTTGGGCCTAAGGACTAGGATTCAGAGTCTCCTGGTTTTAATAGTCTGGTGCTTTAAATGGGTACACCAAATTGGCTCTTTATATTAAACCATGCTAAATATCTATTACCAAAAATATCTTTCTGCTGCTTGATCAAGACTTTTCTTTTGCACAAGGAATATAGGTGAACTGTGTTTTGTTGTTTTAGCTCTTCATTGCCATTAGAGTTTTATTTTTATTTGTTTTGAGTTTTTAGTAATATCAAATTCTTTTAATTCTCTTTATGGTGAGAAGGGATTACCACAATGTTAATCTACTCCCACTGTGATTTTATTGAAAGTTTGCATACAATGACCCTTGTGCATAAATGATACTATTGAATCATAACAGTTGGCTTGAATGAATCTATGACATCAAATTCCATCTTGGCTGTTCCTGGCTACACTAAGATGATGTTATGTTTGATCACACAGTTTCCCTTCATTGGGGAGAGATATCATCTGTCTTGAAGGAGATAATTACATAACTCTTCTTTTTTAAAATACTTTTTAAAATAATTTAGACCAAGGTTGTTCATCTTTTCCAATGAAAGTAAGTCTGAGATTGATGATTAATTAGCTCTTAGTATAGCTGTGTAGTTTTCTGGGTCTATTTCAAGACAAGTCATGATATGCAGATTTATTAGTTGGCTTTGTGGATGATGTGAGGGACTAAGATGGGTATGTTTGTGCTCTTAATATTTCTATAGAGTTTGATGTCATTAGCCATTGACTCCTCCTGGACCACATTGGGAAGGTTTTTTTGGAGGGAGGGTGAGGAGAGAGGAGAGAAGCAAGCCATGGCTCTGCTATCTACTACAAGGAGTAGTATAGTTCTACTTCTATTCTGGAGGCAGTTGCCTGATGAGATATTTGGGGAACACTGTTCCATCTTCAGCCCCTATATTATGCGGTACCATAAGATCCTCGTCTGGCTGTCTTAACATCTTTATGAAGTTGTTAGATATGCTTATTAGGAATTGTGGATCTGGCTGACACCTTTCCTTAAGTGTGCTTATACCAAGTTCCTGCTTGGCTCTTTCAATAAATTGTGAAATATTTGAATAAGGTATAGATTTAATACATCTCATCCCAGTTTACATGGTTAATTCCCACATTATTCTATTCTACTCTAATCTACTTATGTATTTTATCAAAATATTCTCTTATGGCAGTGATGTGGTGTATAGACTTGTGTATAGATGAGCCTGGTGATGTGGGGAGGAGTTGTTACATTAAGGGAAAAACTTAGGTGATACATAATCCAAATCTCTTCGAAGCTGAGAGCTATTTTATAAAGCTCCTCAAGCTGAAGATAGATAATCACATGAATCAGACGGATATACAATGCACACAGTTTTTATAAATCAGTCTTTTCTATCCTGGAATGTGGCTAGAGAGAATGGGAGGAATAGTCTAATTGAATAGAACTGACTTATGAGATACTATAAATAGAAGGTATAAATGTGTGTGTTTATTGAAAATAGCAAGAATTTCTTCTGTGAGTAGATTAATAATTTATGTTTTTAAAAATATTTATCTTGACAGTGTTTTAGATGACGAGAGCAGCAACCTGCGACAACAAAAGCTTGACAGGCAGGTGAGTTTTTAAAATTTTGCTTTTTCATGTTGAAAAATAGAACTTACGTAATTGGACTTGTCTAATATAAGGAAAATATATTTTATTTAAAAGTGTGTAGAGATTCTCATCTGGGTCATGTTGGTCCCAAAGGTGCTTTTTCCAGAACGCAACTGAACTTTCTTGGTTTTTTTTTTGAAGACATTTTACTTTTTATCCAAGAAGCTTCTTCAGCTCTGACAGGATAGTGGAGAATGGAAGGATTAATATTCCTTGCAGACAGCTGGTCATTTGCATCCTTTTAAAGGGTTGTTGAAGCACTTGGAGGTTTATCTGTGTCCTCAGGGTCATCTGAATAGTGCTTCTGGTTCCTGTAGTGTTCAATTTTTCCTCTGAAAATCCATTCCTAAAAGTCTGTAGAGATTCTCAGTCATCCAGGTCATGGTTGTCCCAAAGTGAAACGTATTCAAAAGAAAAAACAAGGAAGTCTAGTTTCCTCCTGAAAAAAAGCACCTTTGGGACAACCATGACTGAGAATGGGTAATGGAGTACAGTCCTATACGACATCTACTTCTGAGGGGCTTCCTGTTCTTGTTTTTATTTGAAATATCTAGCTTTCAGTTGTTTTCTTTTAATACTGTAAATAGTGTTTATTTTCACACAGGTATTAGCAAAAGTGATGATGCATTAAAATCAAACAGGTTAACATTTGTTTCAGTATATAACTAAGGTACATAGCAAACTTTATGTTTGCAGTTTTCATCCTGCTATAGCATTTGAACTGATTTTTTGTCTCTTTGCATTATTTATAGAAAGCATTGCTAGAACAGAAGCAGAAGAAGAAGCGTCAGGAGCCAATGATGGTTCAGTCCAATGTAGACAGCCGTACAAGGACCCGTAGAATGAAACAATCTGAAGAACAAGCACCACTGGTTGAGTCTTACCTCAATAGTAACAGCAGCGCTATCTATCATGGTATATACCAATTTATTGGACAATGTTATGTGGACTAGCAGGATACACTACACCAATAAATACCTCTGATAATTAGTTTTAGAAAAATAAGAGTAAATTTTGGCTTAACACAAAGTTAATGCTAGTTATATTTAACTTTAATTGATTTAAATATTTATTACTGCGCTTTGATTGCCTGTTGCACAAATAAAATATACATGTCAAGCAGGGTGATAGCGGCACTGAAGATGTTACCAGTCTCAAAGGCCTGTTCAAAGCTCTCCATCAAAGTGGGCTTTGAGGTGGCTTTATGAAATATTGAAGTGCTTGGTACTCATGGAAGGCCTTTGTCAATCTGCACAGGTCAAAGACAACCCCTTCCAGCAGTTTTGGAAAAGCAGCCATCTAAAAGAAAGTATCTTTCTTTGATGAGTGCTGCTAAGGTGGATCAGGTGCCCCAGATCAAATCCTTCCTTTGATCTAACTTGAGGCAGCTTCATAAAGCATTGCCACTTCACACAGGCCTCATTATTTATATATGCAGTTCAGAATGAATTCATATAAATTCATACCCTGCTCAGCAAAGGGTAATTGGATTCTGTACTAATTTACTCAGCATAAATCATGTTTTATTTATGTGGTCTGTCCATCTCACAGAGATTCTTTTCTCCCCTTTCCCTCAAATTGTCTCAGGTAACAAAGGCTTGTTTTATTAGTAAGCTATAGCCTAATTGAAAACAAAGAGATCATTGAACAAATCAATTCAGAATTCTAACTCAAGATATAAATTGACCAAGGTCAAATTATTTTACTTCAGATATATTATGCCTAGCTCTCTGGAAAATGCTGTAATGTTGGGAAAGATGGAAGGAAAGAAGGAGAAGAAGACAACCAGTAACCTAATAGAATGCAATAAAATCCATTTGTTTTGTGGATCTTTCCTTAATGCAGACAGTTTATAAATTTTGTAGGCTTAGAATATGCAGTATTTACATAACAGTCTGGATGGAGTATTCTATATTTTGGGCTCAGGTGTTTATCATTTCTTCTTCTTTTTAAAAGTATATTTTAATTGTTTACATCTAGATATATTGAATACAGTGTAACTGGCCATGGCATTCCAACTACCATAAAACAGAAATAAAAACAGAATAACATATATATTATTTTAAACAGTGCTAGTGTTGTACAATAATTTCTAACCATCATATTCTAATATGTCAACTCATCTTTCATTCTAATATTTACATTCCTCTATCAGTAATACAAATAGTGTCTCTTTCCAAGTCCCCCTCACCTGATTCTTTTGCCTTCCAACTTCTACCTCATGTTTCTTACAATTGATAAAACCTATTCCATGTTAAATAGTTTTCTGTATCTCCTTTATTGTTTATTTTTAGCATTAGTCTGTCCATTTCCGCACAGTCAAATATCTTCCTTATCGTCTTGTCCTCTGATGGGGTGTTTTCATTCTTCCACCGCTGCACATATACAATTCTTGCTGTGGTCAAAACATGTAATGTTAAATATATTGTCCCTGTTTATCATTTCTGTTTCAGCCATTTGAGATTTACCCCTTTATCAAGAAGTAAGCACAGGGAGAATCCCTACCATAACTTGCCTGAGACTGAAAGCCCTTTGGCCTGGAAACTGGTAGGAATGATTACAGGCTGGTATTCCTAACAATCCCTCTAAACAGATAGAGGCCTGCACCACATATAATCCCTGTTGTAAAGTTCCTTGAATTCAACAACTAAAGGAATTGTGCCACATCTCAAAATTGTTCAAGGGTATTGAAGGAATTCTTGATTTTTTTAAAGATTTTTTTTAATGATATCAAAATATACTAAAATATATGTGGTGGAATGTAGTTCAGAATCACAAGATTGCTCTTTCCTAGGCAATGGAAAAAATATTGCACCTTGGAATCTTTTATGTATAGAAAAAGGCAAAGGTGATCCTCTCTCTCTAGACATTCATAGGGTATATCTAATAGCTCCACAGTTGAGTACTTTAGTCTGACAATATTTCTGTCTATAGGCAAACAAAAATAAACTACTCAGAAGTATCTCTAGTTGTTGTTCTTGGATCTGCCAATATAACACTAATTGAAGCTGGAATGTAGCAATATGTGGATTTCTTGCTATTTATCTGGCAGTCCCATTAATTAGTCTTCCAAGTTGCTTCCTTCCATCATTTCTATACTCTGGTTTAAAGCCACCTCTTCAGAAGAATGGCTTTTAAACTGTCAAATAATTAGTTGCCTTGGAGCTTGCCAAAATTCACTCAGAATATTTCAGCAAAGCTAGATGCATAGAAGTTTTTTTGTTACTCAAATTAAGGGGTATCTTTTTTGTGGGCAGATACTGCATTGTGTGTCTTTATTTTCACTAGCTATCAGCAGATGGGTATCTTTTGGTCATGGAAGAAAAGCACTTTGAACACTATGTGTTATATTGCATTGTACTGAAAGGTTTCTAAATTAAGAAATGTCAATTCAGAATGTCTTTGGCTTGTTACTAACTGGACCACAGGAACTCTCAAAAGCTATATATCATTAGGCTAGAATTTTCTCTCTATTGACCTGCCAGAAACCACACTGAATTCAGTTTGGGGCTTGCTTCTTGTTAGGCATGTTATATAAGATTTTACAAGAAATTGCATTTTTATCTTGCAGAGTAAGATATTCACAACAATTATATTTATTAATTTAGTATGTTTGTATGACCTGAATCATAGGAGACTGTAGGTAGCAAACAGATACTAATATTTAACTTGATTAAAGCACTTTTATTGTAAATCTCCTTTATTGTATATTATTGTATCTTTGCTATTGTTGCATTGGCTATGGAAGCTGCTTTGATAGACCATTCAGAGTTCATTGATAAATGTTTCAATATAGTAAAACAAACCCCAGTAGTAACAAATAGTAAAAAACTTTAGATTAATATGTTAGAGCTAATATTAATATAAGAGCCAGGTTTTTACCTGCTTCTGGAAAGTCATGGAAGTGGGGGCCATTCTCATTTAGAGGGTAAGATAATACACAATGGGTGATCCTTCAGTCAGCTTCCTTGGCTGGCCGGCCCTGAGCCAGTTTGGATGGGGCTTTCTTTTTGTGTGTGTCGGGAGAAATGATCCAAGGGAACCCATTGGATCACTCATACCCAGCAAAGGAAGAAACCTTCCAGCTAGCTCAAAGCCAACATAAATTTTAAAAGGGAAGATGTTTCCCCTTCTTTGTCCAGCAAAGCTTTAGCTGGCTGTCAAACACACCCTCTCCCCTGTAGAAATCAATCCTTTCCAAAAAGTAATGAATTTCTTTCTCTCCCTGTGTGGATCTGAGCATAGCACATAGGAGGAGCTGGTGGGCCAGAAGGAACCTTCCCGATGGCCAGAGGTAGTCCCATGGGTCATAGTTTGGAGACCCCTAATCTTGCAGTTAACAGAGTTGGTTTTGCTACTTTGGTAAAATCAATTCAGTGTGAAAGTACACTTTGAATAAACACAAGCTACAGATGCTTGTACAAAAAGTCATTTTTGTGAATTGGACTATTTATATTGAAGTTTTCATTCTGTTTCTTCAATTGTTCCTGCCTTATTTCCACTTTTCTCTGTTGCAATAGCTGTGATTGCTGGGCTGTGATTACATAGACTCTTTCCATCTTATCACAGAGATTTGCAGTCTAATAGTGGCTCATTCTGTGGTCAGGAAGATAGACTTTTTAAAAATCCATTTTTGCCTTAGATTCTATTTGAACTTATACAATGAATAGTGTTAAAGAGAAAATAGGGGAAATGTCTGATACAATATTTTATTTGATATATTTAGGGATACGCAAGGTTTTGGTGAGATATATGCTGAAACACTATTTATTAATTAGAGCAATACAGTACAACACATATTTGGAAATATTCAAATAGCTATGAAAAAATTGGTTGAATCTTTGTCAAGATGAAACACCCCAAGATGAAGCAGATCCCGAAATTTATTTGTTATTCATTAAGTTTATGTACTTAGTATGTGAGAGAGCCAGTGTGATATAGTAGTTAAGTTGCTGAATTAGGAGAGGCCAGGTTCTAGTCATTTTTAGCTATAGAAGCCAGCTGTATGGCCTTGGCCAGACATTCCCTCTCAGCCCTAATCCATATCAGACTCTGTGACAAACTAGCTAATAAACAAAACCCATTGTTGCATTAGAAATGCTAAGAAGGTCAACAGCATTGTACTCAGCATGTTTCATTATGACATAATCATGGATGTTTGGTCATACCCCTACCTCTTCTTCCCCACCCCAGTCCTGCAGATGCCTACTTTAAAGCCTCATTTTGTTGTTTTTATCACAAAGAATGTAATTTTAAACATCCAAAAGAGAAGGTTTTGTGCTTTTCAAATGCTTTCAACTACAATCTCTCTCTAAACTACAGCTAGCATGACAATATTAATTATAAGTATTCCCTGAGTTGCTTGCTCAGTGACCATTCAAAGTTACAATGGCTCTAAATGCGGGGGACTTATGACTGGCCTATGTAGTTGTAACTGTTGCAACATCCCTGTGGCAATGTGATTGTTCAGTGCCTGGCTCACAATTAACGATGCAGCAAGCTGCAGTCAATTGATTCCTTGCCAGCTTCCCACAAGCAAAGTCAGTGGGGAAGTTGGCAGGAAGTCACTCCCACTCCCGCTGCTCTTTTGCCCACATGCACTCCATAGTACCTACATGTGACACCCCAACCATTGTGATACTTGTCTGTGCTTTAGCTCCTGCCCATGCATCTCCCGCAACATCCTGTGGCCAGCTTACCTGGGACTCTTACGTCTTCCCACTTAGAAACTACTTTGTGTTGGGGTTACAACAGCAACTGAGACTGCAGGATTGTTGTTCCTAATTGATAAGGGCATATAACGTCGTGATTTATGACCATTTAGACAGAAATGCTGATCCCAACTGCCATTGTTACCTTTAGTTTGGGAGTTGTGGTCCAAAACACTTGGGACTGGACCACAATTTCATTTGTCTACTCTTTTGTATAGAATCATTAAGATCCATTTTGGATCATAAAAGTACATATGGATTGTTCACATTCTCGCTGACATTCATATGAAAATTTAAGGTCTAATGATCTTTGAAGTAATTTCTTCTCTTTAATACTAATTCCTCAAACTGCTGCTTCTGGTATAGCTTCAGGCTAAATACTAATTAAAGTCCCCAATTACTGATATAATAGGAAAACAAGGGGCAGTTGTAAAAAGTGTTATGTCTTTGAATAAACAGAGTAGCAACACATGCAAATCAGTCTGCAGACTACATCCTGTAATGAATGTTTAGTATTTGTTAAGATTCACCAGGTTCAATTTTGGAACACTGACAAAGAAAATACTTTCTATAATCTCCTGTAACTTCAGTTTGAATGATCAGATGCTTGTTCAGTAAACCATGAGGGAATAGCTTCATGCACCCACTTCTTGCCCTTTTACCATTGTAACTATAATTACAAGGAACTATACTTAATGTTTTCGAAGTAAGCCAGTGTTAAAGTTAGCTACTAAATCCTAGTCATATTAAGGTGTCATTATACAATATTTATTTCTTATTTTTATTTATTGATTGATTTGATTTGATTTTGTCAATCGCTTACAAGATAATATATATAAGTATAAACATGAGTAAGAATACAGGAAATAGGTATGAATAAATGGGGACAATCGGACAGGGACGGTAGGCACGATTGTGCACTTATGCATGCCCCTTACAGATCTTTAGGAATGGGGTGAGGTCAATAGTGGGATGAGGTCAATATGCTTGGTTTTGATATAGAAAGGTACAGCAAAATATAATTTATAATGTCTCTTTTTTGTTTTCATTTATTTTACAAAAAACACTGCCAAAAAGTTTGGACCAATGTGGATATTGGCAATTTTTGGAACTGTGTTTTGGATATTCTCAGCAAATGGGAATGATTTGTCAGTTCACTAAATAACTATCATGGAATCATTTATGAAGAAAAAAAGTCTTACATTCTCAGCTTAGTTTATCTTTTTTGTAATATATACTTCCAAATAAGCAGTGGTTTTCAACCACATACCATTTTTTAGTTTCTAAGGATATGCCTGAAACATAGGTGTTCCTTTGGGAGAGTCATTGGGTTTCAGCTTTCCATGTTTTCTCCAGTGGAGAAGAGCCTGTGATTGCCAGAATTATTCTTTGCAGTGCATGGTGGGAAATTCTGGCTCTTCTATCACCCCAGAAAATATGGTCTCCTTCATGAAGAAGAAGATAGTAAGCTGGTGGACTTTTAAGAGGAACATCAAACCCACAAACTTTCCTTCATCCAATTAGCCCAGAAAATTGGGAGATAGACCACACCTTGTCTAAAGCAAGGGTCTCCAACCTTAGCAGCTGTAAGATTTGTGGACTTCAACTCCCAGAATTCCTCAGCCAGCAAAAGTTGCCAAGATTGGAGACCCCTGGTCCTGAGAATAAGAACCAATCATAAAGGATTCCATTAAAAATTCCTCCATTCTTTTGTCCTATTCTGGTTCATTCTGTATTTTTCTTTTTCCATTTAATTACTTGAGAAAATGATTTTACAATATGCTTCACATGCTTCTCTGTGGCTTCATGCACTGGGTAACGTCTTTCTTTTTCTTCTCTTTTTTTGCTGTCTCTTTGGATCACCCCAAATATCTCAAGCAGTACAAGAGACTGAGCAAGAAGATATTAAGGTGGCAGCAGATCCACAGGCTCCGAAGTCAACTAAAAAACCCAAAGCAGCCACAGGAGGCTGTCAAGCAAGCAGCACCAGGAAGGAGAAGAAAGGAAAACAAAAGGGTAAGCTGCATGCTAGTCATGATTGAATAAGAACAAGACACATCATTTAAAAGGGAACAGTACAGGTAATCCTTGACTTGCAACAGTTCATTTAGTGACCATTCGAATTCCAACAGCACTGAAAAAAAGTGACTTATTACCATTTTTCACACTTACAACTGTTGCAGGATCCTCATGGACACATGATCAAAATTAAGACACTTGTCAACTGATTGATATTTGTGACCTTTGCTGTGCCACAAGATCATGTGATCACCTTTTGCAATCTTCTGAGAAGCAAAATCAATAGGGAAGCCAGATTCACTTAACCACCATGTTACTAACTGAACAACTGCAGTGATTCACTTAACAATGGGTGGGATTCTACCTGACTGGACTGGTTCTATAGAACTGGTTGTTACGATTCTGCGCAGTTTGGAGAACTGGCAAACCATGCCACTGGCTGACCTTCCCGTCCCCTCCCTGCTCACTCACTCCTTATCTGGCATGCACACCATGAAACTTGCATGTTTTTGGTAAGTTGCTATTTTTCCTTTTTTCCCCCCCATCAGTTGTTCTGCTGTGTTGGGAGATTTAGATTAGATAGAAAGCAGGAAATCGTTGGATATCTTGCTTTCTGGCTCATCTAAAAGCAGAGCTGAACCTTCTTTAGGACTGAAGCTTCTATTTTTCAGTGCAGACTCAGGTAGCAGATTGCAGAAAGATAGATCTCTGAGTAAATCTGTGATTCTGTGAGCAACTCAATCTGCCTGCCTGCTTTGCCTGATTTTGGGTAAAAGTTGCTCTTTTTTATATNATCTGCCTGCCTGCTTTGCCTGATTTTGGGTAAAAGTTGCTCTTTTTTATATAAAAAATTCAATATTTACATACATAGTGTATTGTGAGTTAATTTTGTGAGTTTGCTTCCAAGCAAATTTTATGTGACAGACTCAGGTAGCAGATTGCAGAAAGATAGATTTCTGAGTGAATCTGTGATATTTACATAAATATTTATCATACAGTATTTACATACAAGCCATGCCTAGCCGGTCACATGACCACCAAGCCACGCCCACAAATTGGACCATGCCCACAGAACCAGTTGTTAAGAAATTTGAATCCTACCCCACTTAACAGCTGTGGCAAGAAAGGTTGTAAAATGGGGCAAAACTCACTCAACAAATGCCTCACTTAGCAACAGAAATATTTGGCTCCATTGTGATTGTAAGTCAAGGACTACCTGTATTTAATGTGACTGATTTGTTTAAGCTACACATCCTTCAAGAGCATTTAGTAGATAGCATTTATGTTATCCACTAAAGTCATCTGTGCTTTGATTGCTGATGATGTCTATCTCTTTTTGCATGTCTTCAAACAAATTGCAAGATTTTGAGAAGATGAAGCATAACACTCTAACAATGTTAAAAAGGTCACAATAATGCAGATTAACAAAATTCTCTGCCTTCCTAAAGTTAGCTTAAACCTAGCTTCCTAAAACTAAATGAGGAAAACTTGTAACCTTTTGAACGAATGTTCATACTAGTTTCCACTAGGTTTCCTAAAATGGATAATCATGTGTAGGGCTTGCTGAACCCAACCCACACTTCCGCTAAATTATTCTTTTTGCAAAAGGATGTTCAAAATATGTTGCACCAGGCAGTGTTGGTAATAACTATGGTCAAAATAGTTGCACTTATGTATGTGAGATGGTCCAGTTTCTCTTGCAAAAGCCTTTAAATTGCATATATTCTCATAACAGCTGTTTTTATAGACACTGCCCCCCCCCCAATGCTTCTTCCTAAGTTCTCTGTGTTCACACAATATACATAACAATGCTTGTGGGTGAGAAGCCTTTACTTGCGCAGGAGACTTTTACTGTTTTTAGCAACAGAAATTGAATACTTCTCAGCCATCAAGATAACTGCTATATTCCTGTCTCCTAATTCAATATTTATCAGCTTTGTTTTAACTAGCATTTTGGTTCTTGTTTCATTTTGTATCAATCCTGTTTGAACCACGCGGGTGGGGGGAAGAGCAAGGTTCAGTACAGTATTAGGTTTATACATATGTCTCTTGTTGCATATGTAAAGCCCCATAAAGCCCTTTACAAATGACACATGGTTTTTTTAAAAAATAGTATGTTTTCATGCTGGAATGTTTTTCTTCCACCCTGTCATAAAGACCTCTGTTTAGCTATGAGAACTGCTTTGGATTTTGACAAGAATTCTCAAGAAGCTTGTAAGCTGTTTTGCATATTTATTCATAAGGGAGTAAACCAAGATTCTACTGTATTTGTTGTATAATTATGAAAATCAGAAAGGGTTTTTTTTCTGAAAATAGTAGGATACTAAGATAGGTTGCATTAACAGAATGGTTGATTTCAGAAGATACTGTTTCCCAATTATCATTCCTTGGGCTATCTCACTTATGGTCTAATCACATTTGTGACTAAATTGGTGAAGATTGTTGTAGGATATGTTCTTGCTTGGATTTAGATATCTAGATTGATGGGATCATTCTAATATATACATGAGAATTTAAATTGCAGCTGAATATTGAGTCTTACGAAATTTCATTGCTTAATATGTAGTCTTGCACAGAGGTGGTATTCATCCGGTTCGCACCTATTTGGGAGAACTGGTAGCGGTGATTTGGCTTGGGTCGCAGAACTGGTGGTGACCCCTGGCTGGCCATGCCCCCAAACCGGGTCACCCCGTTGCCCAGTCGCCCGCTTCTCCGGTTGCTCTTCTAGCTTTCCGTACCATGTGGTGGCCATGGGGCAGCTCGGGTGGATGTGCACATGTGCAGCAGCCCTGGGACATCCACCTGCCTGCCCGCCCTCCCGGAGCATGTTTTCTTCCTTCTCCCGGTGGCGGATGCACTTCTTCCAGCCCAGGCCAGCCTGGCCCGGCCAGCAAGCAGGTGGGTGGATGGGTATCCCAGGGCTTCTTGCCCTCCCGGTCAATGCCTGCAGCAGCAGCCCCTTAGCCGGGAGCCAATGTTCCCAGGTTTCTACTTGCCCATGCTTGGTCGACACATCTTCACTTTGCCTGAAGCGGCTGGTCCTGCCCCTCACCCTCCCCTCCCTTGCCTGGCCTGAGTAGGTAAGGGCAACGGCAGGGGATAGCGAAGTGGCTGGGTCCCTATCTTCCCCTCTCTCTCCTCCACTCTCTGTGTCTGTGTGTGTATGCCGGTTGCGAGTGGAGGAGAAGGGTTGCCTGAAGGGACTGGCTGAACAAGGATCGCCAGCTGTGCTGGAAGCATCTCATCAATTTCCATTTAAGATCACCAATGCCTCCAGCCGCGCAGAGGAAGACGCGTGTGTGTGCATGCCATTCCCACTTACCTACCCCGTCCGCGCGCAGTGACCCTACACTCCCAATGAGGGAGAAGACTGCGTTTTTGTTTCAGCCCACCCCTGTTGCTGAAGGGAAAAAAACACATACACAGAGCCGAACCAGCAGCAGTCTCAGTAGTAGTCCTGGTAGCAGCAGCGGCGGTGGCTTCGTCCCGCCCCAGCCATCATCTGCCCCGAGCTAAAGAAGCTGGCTGCATCAGGACAGTCGACCAGATGAGCGCACAAAACAAAGTGTCTCAGACTGCCCGCAGTTCTCCTTCCTCCTCTTCTCCATCCTCTTTCAGGGGTTTCCAACCCACCACTCTGCTTGTTCTGCACGTGGGCTTGGCCGGCTGCCTCTTTCCTATGCTGCCTTCCTTTGAGCGATTCCGTTCAGCACTCGTCGCCTCTCAGCCCTTCACCCCCCCCCACACACACACCTGCTCAATCTCCCACCCCACCCCAGGTCATGAAAGAGATGAGTGAAGGAAAAGGCGTTGGGACTGATGCTGCGGAAGACACCAGCTGTGAAGGCAGAAAAGCCGTGAGAAGAATGAAAAGAGCTTTTGCGCACACTCTCTTCTGAGCCCTACCGCCCTCAAATCCCCCCTCCTCACCTCTTCTTCCTCCCAGCCCTGCCAGTGTAGTCTGCAAATCCTCCCCACCTTCCACTCCATGCTGCAAAGCTCAACAGTCCCCCAAATGCTGCAGAGCTCCACCCCGCAGCATATTGCAAAGTTCAACCTCTCTCTCCCTCCCCCTCACCCCGCCACCCTAAACACCATCGCTCGCTGCCATGCTCCGCATGACAACCAGCAGAAAGCAAGTCAATGCAGCTTTCCTCCTTCTTCAGGTTGGGGGGGGAACCTTCCACTCAGGTGGTCGTGCCCTGTGGAAGCTCCTCTGTTCACCACTGTCCCTTGAAAGTAGTGAAGAGCGCTTGGCCCAGCCGCGGCTTTGAGAGAGAGAGAGAGAGAGAGAGACAGACAGACAGACAGAGAGAGTAGGGAAGAGAGAGAGGAAGATAAGGAGAGGGGCAGAGAGACAGACAGAGATACAGAGGGGAGGGAGACCCATAGAGAGAGACACACAGAGAGGGGGGAGGATAGAGAGAGAAAAAAAAAGAGAGGGAAAGAGAAAAAGAAGGAATGAGAAAGGAAGGGAGAGAGACAAAGAAAAGAAAGAAAAAAGAAAGAAAAAAGAGAAAGGAAGCGAAAAGAAGACAAGGGATAGACAAAGAAAGGGAGAGATGGAAGGAAGGGACAAAGAAAGAAAAAGAAAGAAAGAGGGATGGAGGGAGGAGACCATGAATGAGATATATGGATGGGTAGATAAATACATGGAAGGAGGGAGGGAGGGAGGGAGATAGAAAAAAAAAGGAGGGGAAGGGAGGACACAAACCCTGGCTTCAGAAGACTCTTTGAAGCACACAGAAATCTAGGGTTGGCCTGCAAGGGATCTCGGAGGTCATCTAGTCCAATCCCCTCCTCCAGCAGGAGATCTTTACAGAATCATACAATAGCAGGGTTAGAAGTAAGTGTGTGTGTTTGTGTGTGTGTGTGCATGGCTGTCAAAACTCCAAAACAGGTCAAGTAGCTCTAGGGAGATCAGTCATAAATTAGAACACTTGCTAAGCAACCGGTCATTAAGCAAGGACCACTTGTATTTGGTTTGCTGGTCACATGGTCACTTGGCCACACCCACCCACTTGGCCACAAAGACATGCCCACCCAGTCACATGGCCACAAACCCATGCCCATCTGGTCATGTGACCATAAAGCCATGCCCATGTGGTCACCAAGCCATGCCCACAAAGTCACATGACCACCAAACCACACCCACAGATTAAGCCACTCCCACAGAACTGGTAGTAAAAAAAATTGAATACCATCACTGGTCTTGCCTAGGTTTCCATAATTACAGTTAGATCAGCCTAGTTGTTCCAAGGACCAAATTAGCTGAAATATGTCTAATGAAATATGTCTTTGCATAATTGTTTTTACTTTAACAGATGGTACACAGAGGTCTCCAAGCTGCTTCAGAATCATGGTGTATTATTTCTTTTTTTTTTTAACAATAATTTTATAAGAGATTACAATTGCAAAAATACAAACTAACAAATAAAATAGAAGAAAAATAGAAAACACAGAAAATGAATAGAAAGAAAAACAGAAAAGAAATAAAAAGAGACATATACAGAAGTAACTTCCCTTTTCATCATAAGTATAAACAATTAGTAATTTATCACTTTCTCTTAAAATGCAACAAATGATCTCTTCTTCTCATATTTCAACTTGTAACCATAAATAAAATCTAAAACCTCATAATTAATTCCTGAACAGCAAAAGTCGATTAAAGGTTACCAGAGACAGCTCCACATCTATATTTTAACCTTGATCAAATAATGAAAGTTTATATTACTTCCTTATATTTTCAATAATAGTGGTTTTTAATCCTTCCAAATAATGTCCTAGAATTTGATATGGCTTCATTTTTTTCTTTGTGCCTTCTCAGAAAATCCTTTCAAATTTTAACATGTCTCTTTAGTAATTCCAGTACAGAAAGATTATCCAAATCACTATTCTGGCTTGTTATTTGTACGTCCCTTTTAATGATTAAAACATCAACTGGTTTCATTTGTCTGTCCAGTGTATCATTTTTTCCCTATCACTGTATTTTGTCACTTTTAAATCCATATTCACATCCATTTCAGTTTTATCTGGCAGAGTTTGTTCTTTTTCTGTAATGTCATTTATACAATGAGTCCCTTGTTCACACATATTCTTCAAAATGTCCAGTGTTAAAATGTTTTGTTCCATTCTGTGTTAATGAGTGAACTTTACCAATAGACTTTAAGTATTCTTCTCTAATTGTTGTCTTTAGTTTCATCTAGTTCCCTCTAGTGTTCAACCTTCAAAGTGCCATGCTCTCATTTTTTTCTCCCTAAAGAATTCTAATAACAGCAATTTTCCAAAGGATGGATTCTTATAATTAATTTTAGAGACTTATTTCAAATCCAAATCCATCTGGATCTGTTGTTCATTTTTAACTTTCCAAAATCAACATTTTAAACAACATTTTGTGTTTATTCCTAAAAGTAAAGTTTTTTTTTTCAAATCCTTAAATCATATTTAAAACTTATTCTGCTAAGAAGATTCACACAGTGAATGCAATAAAAATTTACCATTTCAAAAGTTCTTAACATTTGAAAAGCAGTAAAAAAGTAATTACAAAAGGGATTAAGAAACGAGGCTTAGTCGAGCTTTATGAATACATATAGGTTACATTACATCTGTGAGCTTAGCTGGAGTCCTCCGACTTCCAGCTGTTTGATTCATAAGCTGACTGAAAAAAGTTCCGGTAGGCTGTTTATGAGAAGCAGCTGTCTGGAGTACATGTGGGCAATCTTATCATCTCTCCTTTCTCTGGAGAGATCCAGCATCCGGCCATGAATCTCATTATAAAGGCTGTCCCCATTCTTTCATCTAGTGCTCCACGTCCTCACCATGAAGTTTGTGTATTAAATTCTTTGGACATACTACTTTCCATTTTGGAATTAATCCATTCCCATACTTTTGCTATTGCAAATAGTCTGTGCTGAGAAGAATACAATTTTTTTCAGGAATGATAGAATAGGGGTGACTGTGATAAAAGTCACATTATAATTTTGATTCTGTTGTACAAATGCAAACCATTTGACAAATATCATCTTTGGATTTGGCAAGATTCTCACATTACTGCTATGTTATCTATGCTAACTCAATTCATCCTTTGATTTATTATTTTGGACAAATAGTTGCTGAATGTACAAATCTCACTTATGTATGAATGTATTTGTTTCTGAAGATGCACGCAGATTTGCAAAATGCTACCTTCTGTGGCGTGTCCTAAAATAGAAATACAGGTAACATACCTTCTTATCCAAGTGTTCTGATTAATTTTTAAGTTATGCAGAGAAATAACATTATACAATGCTTGGCTAACAAACATTCATTTGATTTCTGACTTTGTGAAGGCTATTCATTTTAGCTTAAGTGCTGGTGTATTTTCTAATTCTAAATTCAATAGACTGTACAAAATGTTTATTGAATGATTTTCTGAATCTCATTCATGAAAGACCCTCTTATAAATTTATTGAGACAGAGCCAAATACTGCAGGTGTTCTTCTACAATGCAACTTTTTCTTTTACTGTAGTTACAGATCTGGCCAAAGATGCCTATAGACTATTAAATATAAAACCAGTCATTTTTTCTTTTTCAAACAACAAACTACATATTTGCTCTTATTAGAAATTAATAGGATATTTAATTTTCAAATAGTGTATTCAAAAGCTAATTTTAGATACCTAGTTTGCATTAAAAAAGAGAGAATTCTGCTTAAAAATGAAACAAAATTGGGTAAAAAGCCTGAAATGAAGAGCTGTTAATAATAACTTAGTTTAACTGTATGTTTATATCATACTAATGTATCAATATAATAATGTATAACAATAATATACAGCACCATGTATCATAGCGCCTAACGTTTTGGGCTCAGGAGCCTGAGTTCTAGGCCTATTTTAGGCATGAAAGCTGCTTGGGTGACTTTGGGCCAGTCACTCACTCTCAGCCCATCACCCACAGGATTGATGATTTGGGAAATAGGAGGAAGAAGCAGTATTAGGTATGTATGCCATCTTGAGTTACCCCAAAATAAAGGAGGGATGAAATTCAAATAACTATGTAAGTAGCTAATATTTATATTTCTGAAATATAGTAAGATTAAGTATGGTACTCATTGAAGTGCATTTGCTGGCAGGACAGACCCTATGGGCAGCATAGATATTCCCAAAGCCAGAGCTTTGAGGACTATCCAAGTTAAATGGAAAGGAAGGGGTACTAAAGAGAAAGAAAAAAAGGAAAAGTGGATGTTGAAGGGTACAACTTCAGTCGTCACATAGGAATAATATGTTTTCTATTTGTCCCCTATATTTGAACTTGGAGAATTTGGTCTGGGCAGGCAGTGGAATATAATAGTTATAGGTTGAAGGAATGATTTTTTTTTTTGCTGAGATTCCACCATTGGTCTTTGACTTATAACCTTTCATTTAGTGACTGTTCAAAATTACAATGGCATTGAAAAAGTGACTTATGACTATTTTTCATCTTATGTTGTAGCATCCCTATGGTCCTGTGATCAAAATTTGATTACATGATCAAAGTTCAATTGATTCATATTTATAACCGTTGCAGTGTCCTGAGATTATGTGATCAATCACCTTTTGTAACCTCCTGACAAGCAAAGTCAGTAGGGAAGCCAGATTCATTTAACAACTGTGTTACTATCTTGACAACTAGAGTGATTCACTAAATGTCTGCAGCAAGCAAGGTTGCAAAACGGGGCAAAACTCATTTAACAAATGTCTTGCTTAGCAATAAAAATTTTGGGCTCAATTGTGGTCTTAAGTCATAAATGTTTCAAATCCTCAGAAAATAGGTATTTCAAAGACATGATGTGTATAGAGGAAGCACTGTCTTATGCACATGGGTTGATATTTGTGCCTGTGATCCACTTGCAAAGAATTTCCTGCTGAAAATAATTTATATCAGAATAATTATTTGCTAAGCAGGTCCTACAATATGGAAGTTTTCTTCCAAATGTAAAGTATTATTTTTTAAAAGCTGAGGAGAAAAGTTGCAAACAGTTTATGATACACAGCAAATAGTCAAAATAAACCTTAAAATGTGGGAATGAGTATAAGGAATAGCTTGGACATCTGTAGGCATTGACTTGCAATCTCAGGCTAATCCTATCTATTGTAGAAACCTATTTTATTAGGTTGTATAATGAATGTAGTTCCTTGGTATTTGATTCCAACTCTTTAACATTTGAGAATTTCCTGCATCTCAGTTGTGCCTTTTCATTCAAACTACTGTATAAAAATAAACAAGGTACATGATAGCAATGTTCCATTATCTAAGAGGTTGCCACAAAGAAGAGGGGGTCAGTCTATTCTCCAAAGCACCTGAGGGCAGGACAAGAAGCAATGGATGGAAACTAATCAAGGAGACAACCAACCTAGAACTAAGGAGAAGCTAGAACAATTAATCCGTGGAATTACTTGCCTTCAAAAGCTGTAGGTGTAGCAACACTGGAGCTTTTTATGAAGAGACTGGACAGCCGTTGTCTGGAACAGTATAAGGCTTTCCATCTGAACAGGGAGTTGGATGAGAAGACCTCCAAGGTCCTTCTGACTCTGTTCTGCTTTGTTTTGTTAAGTTCCAATAAATTCATGCATTATGAGATGCATATTTTGGTAGAATGGTACGGAAATTCAGTAGATGATACAACAGAAGATGCCTCCTCCTTGCACAATCCTCAGTTATTTAAAATCATGTTCTTATAGAAATCATGTCATTTAAAAATACTATGCTTCTATTGGCTGTCTACAATTTTAAAATATGAGTCACTTAAAAATCAAGAGATATGAATGAGATCAAAGACTTGCTGATGAAGTGACTTTCTTGTAAGCTGTACACAAAAGTAAATTTTATTTAAAAAAGAGAGATAAAGCGGCTTTTTTAACTGCTATTTTCTGATCATTCTTATTTTAAAGCAATCCAACCTTTCCTTCAAGAGTTACAGAGCCAGCTTTCAGTAGGGCTGGAGTTTTTTTTCAGTCATGCTTTAGAATTCTAATGTGCAGATGTCACCATGGTGGAGACACTAGGCTTTTGAGTATATTAAATATTCCAAGGAAAACAACAGCAGACGGCTCTACATCCGCTGAAACTAGTCTGTTTATTCTGCAGTTATGTATGCAGTAGGGCTGAACCAAAACTGCTTACACAAGTTCACTTTTGTTTTAATTGGAAGCAGACCCCAAACTAAAGAAATGCAAGTGCGTGTGTGTGGTAGAATTTCATAATGCAGTTTTAATAACAAATTCATTTTACAGTATTTATTCTGTTTCTAACAATAGTATAGCACCTCCAATGACCCATTTTGGCGTCTTAAGAGTACTGCTTTTTTGGGGACTGTTCTTTTTCTTGTAGCTTAACATTTATCAAATTGAATTGTTGGTCTGTTCTGCTCTTCATATCGCTCAGAGCCCTGGCCCTGTTTTTCGAGTTGTAGTACTATAAATAAAAATCATACAGTAGGACCTTGGAGACACAGATCTAAGTCCACTCTCATACGGAAGCTCTGAGATGATTTTAGGCAAAGCAATCTTTTTAAAATCCAGTTTCACTTGCATAGCAGTTATAAGGAAAAAAATTAAAAAATAGAGTGCTATATACACCACATTCCTGAAGGAAAAGTAGATTAAAAATCTTAACTAAGAAATAATTCTGAAATTTCTGAATAAATAAAATTGGGCTGGATCTGTGCTGCCATCTAGTGCTTATCTGGATAGTTGCCACATTATAAAAGAACCTTGTTTGCTTCTGTTTGTCCAGTAGGCATATGCTATCTTTTATAGGTATAGCCTTTCAAAAAAACCAAACATTTCTAATCTACTTTTTATTTCTGTTTTGATCCAAAAATATTCACTTACTTTCTTATTTCTGATGTTAGTTGTAATTTTCTCTCAATTTATTTTGCTTAATTTTATCATTTTATTAATAACATTTTCTGCTTATTTCTTGTTACAATACCTTCAGTGACTCTTATTTTCTGTCAAATTGAATTTATATTATTCTTAAAGACTTATATTTGCATATCTTAAACATGTGGGATGGACTTTCAATGTTGTAGTTTGGCTGTTGTAGCATCTGTTATTGTGGTCATGTTATGATGATTTTGGTACAATTACAACGGTTATAGTGTCCCACAGTATTTCAGATTTTGTCATTAACTTCCAGAAAAGCAACCTTGTGAAAACTTTGTAAAAGCATTCTAGCTTTGTGAGAATTTAATTTGTAGGTATTGATACTAATTAACGGCAGATGCCAGTTAATTGTTGAACAAATCTAAAAGAGTGTATACATAATCTGGCACTTTAAATTTTTATTGTGCAATTCATGTGAGAATGAATTTAGTGCCCTAGTCAAAAAAGTAAGGTAGATAAACAAATTAAAATTAGGGAATTAGATAATATTTATCCATCTTTAGTACATTTTTGCAGGAAAAAATGTTAATGTATTAAAATTTAAAAAACACGATCAATTATACATTAGAATTTGCAATTTCTCTTTCATTAGAATAAGAAGTGTATAATTTGTTTTACAAAAGATTCAAAATATTTTATAATTACTTCAAAATATACTTCCCTCTTTCCAAATTATAAAAATGTATATGGACAGCAATAATGTTATTGTTTATACTTTTAATCAGTTCACTAATGAAACTTAACCTGAGTAGATTACAGATTTCCTTTAAAAGCTATTTTCAAATATAATTGAGGAAAGATTTGACTTCTTAGATAACCTGTTGTTAAAAAATATGTATACACTTTATATGACATTGATGCAATTCTTGGTTGGTAGGCATTGATGGTCCAGCTGCTTTTCAAGATGAAGTACAGATAGCAGGGAGCCAGGTTCAAATTCTTACTGTTGGAGAATCTTGCCATGATGAGGATGATGGAGAGGTGTTAGCTACCAGTCAACAAGGCAAACAAGACCTAAGAGTAACAATGCAGAAAAAAGGTAAGAACTCAATGAACTATTCAGATATTTTTGGCTTTTTCATTGTGGTGTTTTTAGGATGAGGAGGGAAGAGCAAAAGTAGACCAGTGCTTTTTTATGTCATTTTTTTATGTCATATCATTGTCAACACACACACACACAAACACACACACACACACACTTGGAGAATTGGGCCAGTACGCATCCTGATAGAATCGTCAGATTGTTCTGACCCAGGCTTCGTAAACTGTAATTATTCACAAACTTGTTTTAAAAGCAAAACCTATTTTATTGCAAAGTTGGGAATTGTTTTCATTTCCAGCTGGAATTAATCTTAAACAGTCCCCCAAGATAAGCATACACCTTTCAGTTCTGTGGAGTGCTGCCAAAAACAGAAGTATCCAATTAGCTATAAAAGAAACCAACTGAAGTACAAGAAAAAAACCAACCGAAGTACACAGAGCAAGGATGACTTGGAACCGATCAAACTACTTTGCTTCCTGCAAAGGTTTCATTGTCTAGACCTGACTTTTATCCCTTGTGGGAGGGGCAATCACCTCCCAACCTTACTCCCAAGTCGCCCCTTTTGTTTCAGTTGCTCTCGCCTTCTAGCAGCTCTACACACACATGCACTGGGAACAGGCATCCCTGGGTCCTCTGCTTCGCTGCTTCTAGACTCCAAAGGCAGCACCCCACTCCCAGGTGGTCCTGGCTCCATCCCTGCATCGGACACAGGACCCTCATCAAATTGTCTCCAGACTCTCTGTCTGGTCCCCTATCTTCCCCACTGTCTGATTCTGCTTCCATCTGCACCAGCTGCCAACGAACCACAGCACAGATAACAAAAAAGATTGGAATTCATATACTTCATGGGTAGATGTTACCTAGGGCCAGTAAATTATGCAATGTACAAAGCTAAAGGTTCATTATACGCTTACCTGTCCCTCCATACAAAAAAAATACTAATGGTTTGTATTGTATTCTATGATGATCAAATGCATCAAATAGGAAAACTTAGTTAGAAGCCAGGGATGTGCTACTAGCAGCAAGCAAAATTCATAAAGTACAGCAGATAGTCATGCTTAGCAGTCAATTAGCTCCTCTTCCAATGATATTTGAAATATATCTGATTCCTGCAATGCCAGTGCCTCTCCACATACCATTCAATAAGCAACCAAAGGAAATTAGAAAAATATCCGGCAGATATTTTGCATGACCTACAATTGTTTGGTCCTGGATTGAATTTATCTGTTTAAAATGTTTGCTGGTAACACCAGAGTTTGCCATTAACTAATCTATGTTATTTCTCTATGAAGTTCTAGGAATTCTTGTTGGTAGACAAATGCACCAAATGTTTCATTTAATGTTCTTTCCAAAACATATCATGAGCAGCATTAGGAAATATTCTGTGTTTTAGATTTGATTTATTTCTCCATGAATCAAGGTGAAAGAACAAATAACATTTTGTTACATTTTACCAAAGCTCCACTTCTTAGATACTGTCAATGCTGTTAATATTGTTGTAAGAATATGAATATGAGCAGAAATTAGTAGCTCTTACAAGCTCTTAAAAGCATCATGTTGATAGATAACTGCTACGCTGCACTAATAAGAGAGCATAAATAGATGCAATCAAAGGTATGCTTTTTCTAGCACTTTGAAATTGATTGAGATGAGAGGCCTTATATAGTAAATAAAATGCATGTTCTGAGAGAGTGATTATGCAGTAGTTATATGGTCTTTAAATAGAATGACTATCTCTTAGGCATTTCAAGTTGCATGAATTTTGATGAAGAGGAGGATGAAGAGGATGAAGATAGCTCAAGTTCCTCACAGTTAAATAGTAATACCCGACCAGGTTCTGCAACAAGCAAGAAATCAAATAAGGTGAGTGATTGATGTGGTGGACTTAAAAATACCTCAAAGTTACCTAAAGCAGACGTTTAAAATAATGTAGACTTATCTTGTCTGTATGGATTCTTCATAACACTTCTCCACATCAAAAGATTTAATCAGTCTTTAATTTAATTGACTGATTTAATCAGTCAATTCACATCAGTCTGTCCTGAGCTCCTTGCTAAAGTATAGGATCATATCTTATTTTATTTACTCTTTTCGCTTTTTGAATGCAACTGAAGCACTATATCTATAGTGTAATACTCCATGGATGTGAAGATGGAACAAGAAATTGCTTACACACACATTATTTGCAATTTATTCTATTCTTTCATGTATACAATGCTGAATAAAGTTGTTTATAAAAGAGTAAAAAATTCATAATAGAAACTGATAGCATTCTGTGAATGATGAATGATTGGTAGAACTGGCACTGCCAATGAAAAATACTTTTAGAAAAAAATATAGCATATAAAATAGAAAGTTTTAGCATTGAAACTGAAAGATAGAAGAGGGTCCATGACTATCTTCTAAAGTTTAGAAAGTCAGTGTTGAGACAATTCACTGCAGTGTCCCTATCCTGCGAGACTAATATTGGTTATAGAATTGACCTATTGCCTACAAAATTCCTAAATTTATTCCCAACAAGATCCATGGTTTTTAATAACTAGACTAGAAAATAGCAAAACAATGGTGAGATGGGCAGCATTTAAATGTAATAAATATATTAATTATAAATAAATATTGGTGATGAAATGTTTTACAAAATACCATATTTTATCTTATATATAAATAACCATGCATTAATCACAGTTAAGGGATAATGTCAATATCATTAATTTTCAAATTACGAAGTTAGTTTGATCTTATTATACTGTTGATTTTTTTTTTTTACAAATATTCCTTTTCTTCAGGTTTGTTTTGAGAGTCCATTAAGCTGCTACCAGCTAAGTGGTGCTATGCTAGACTGCAGACCGAAGACCAACTAAATCCTATTAAATTCTTCTGAGTTGGCTGTCATCCTTAAATCTTCCAGCAAGAAGATTTTCAAAGGGTGTTCTTTGTTCCAAGAAAGGTTTGAGTGAAACATTTCCTGGAAGCATCTGTCAGCGTTCCAAAAAAAAAAAAAAAAAAGCAAAACAATGTCCCTCTCTTGATTCCAGGATCAAAGAGAAGCAGGCACTGTGCTGCTTTACTGCATATAACCTCCTGTGATGTTTACAATACCTGATGAAGCTAAATAAGAGATAATGAATAGGCTGAAAAGCAACACAAGGTGTTTTTTCAAGGCACATTCAGTACATCTTTCCAGATCACACCCTGTTTTGTTCCGTTGCATTGCATTCTCTCATGTCTTCTTTTGTGTGGAAAGTGAGCTGTCTAGGATGCGTGTATCCTCTGGGTTTCTTTATGTTACCTCTACAGTACCAAATTTCCATTGAGATTTATCTGTACATTAATGGCTGTTTGTGTATTTTAAAGTGAGGCAACTTTTCTTACTTTCTAGGAAACAGCATCAGGGCCCAGCCCTTCAACCAGTAACCCTGTAATAGATGTGGATGATTTGGAGGAGTTTGCTGTGAGACCTGCTCCTCAGGGAGTTACTGTCAAATGCCGAATCACAAGAGACAAGAAGGGAATGGACCGTGGAATGTACCCTACCTATTACCTCCATCTAGAAAGGGAGGATGGCAAAAAGGTCAAAAAGCATATTTTCTTGGCTGTCAAAAAAGTAACAGTAGAAAGCACACAGAACCTAGAACTTGCATAATTATAGGTGTTTTTAAATGGGAGGGAGAGGTTGTATCCCTATCATAAGTATTTATAATGATAGGAAAATATAGATGAAAATGCAGCATGTCCCGAAAAGCAGAAAGAATACCTGATAAAAAATAAAAAAAATATGGACAGGCTGTAGGCTACAATCTTTTTTATTGTAAGTCCCATTAAATTAAATTGAAATTGTTCATGAGAAGACTTCACTGCAGAACTGGAATATGAACTTCCCCTGTGTCATACATTCTTCATGATTACAGTGTAAGTACTGAATTGTTTATCACACATCAGCTATTCAATTACTGAACTTCCACAACACTCAGTCTCAACACTAAGAACTTCCCTGCTGGTTTGGGCAAAGTCTATCTTAGTCCAGCATTTCGCTTCTTGCAATAACCAATCAGGTGTTCCTGGAGTGTTCACATATATCTCCCCCCCCCCCCCCCCNTATACCCCCCCCCCCCCCAGTTGTTCTCCTGCAGCTGATTGACAGGCTGTTCCTAATGTACAGCTAACATTGAACTTCATAAGTGACAGCTCCTGAAAGTCCCATCTTCCATGAATTCATCCAGCCCCAATGACAACTCTTTAGAAAAAGGAGATACAGTTGGAAACTCACAAACAGAAGAGCAGACAAGAATAGGGGAGTTTTCCATGGCTTTTAGCAAGGAGAGGAACAAGTTAACTTCAGATGCTAGATAGTGGAGCAGGGATGAAGAGTGAAGAGGGAGCAGTGATAATTATTTGCCAGGCAGATGCTATGCTTGTAATTTTAGCAGAAGACTATGCTAATTACCGATATGGAATGGAAGAAATTACCTCAGGAGGCTTGAACAGGAGAACGTTCAGCCATGACAAATGTAAGCCTACCCACATCTGGGTTGGAAAGTAAAATGTGCACATATAAGGTTGGGGAACCTGGCTTAGTGGCTGACATGCGAAAAGGATCTGGAAATAGTCTCATATGTACAAGAGTAAGCAGCTGCTAAGAAAGGCCATGCAATCTTGGACAGCATTTGTAGAATCATTGCATCCAGATCATGGAAGATAGTAGTGTGGCTCTATTTTGTGCTATTTGGACTGCATTTGAAATATTGCATCCATTTCTAAGTTGGAATGCATTCGGAGAATTGCTACTAGAATGACAAAAGGTCAGAAATCCAAGGGGTGATGGTGGTAAAGGAGTTGGAGATGTTTAATTTGCAAAAATAAAAGGCTAAAGAGAGATAAAGACACTAACAATAGCTAAAAGGCCATTATATAGAAGAATGTGAATTTTGTGGATTCTAAAAGCAGAAAAAGGATAAACTAATTGAGAAAGTAAATTGAAGCTGAATATCAAAAAGAATTTCATGTTAGTAAGTTATTAAACAGTGCAAGAGTCTGCTAGAGAAATGGTAGACTACCTTCTGCTAGAAGTTTTCAAATGGGTTAGTTAAATGGCCTCCTGTCTAGGATAATTGAGTAAATTTCTGCAATAGACAGAACGAGAGTAAGAGCAAAAGAAGGAACAAGCTTTCAGCTTTTTCTGCTACTTTGCTAAAAACCAGGCATCTTGAGTCCAAGGTCAGGTAATTAATTTGGAGAGGCCTACTGTAAACTTTACCTGGCCTATTACCAGATTGCATTTTAGCTAGAAGAACTACAACCACACAATAGGAACATTTGTTTTTAAAAATAGAGTTGATTTGAAAAGTCAAACAAAGATTTGAACATAACTGGATATTTGGCTGAAAGAAAAGTAAGTTGCAAACATGGAAAAAATTATCAGAAAGTAATAGGTAGCATTTAATTAGGCCTCAGAAAAAAGATAAACTTTGAAGGAAATCGGGTGCTTGCCTTGGATACAAGCAAATAAAATGAAATCCTGACACCATGGTATTTACTTACTATACTTATTTAATATTCCTAAAGATCTATGTGTGTTAAGAGTTCCTATTTCCTGACAAATTTCATCACAACATGGAAGGGGTCTGTAATCTATTCTTTTCCTTCTCCAACAAGCGAATCCAACTTCATACCTTGTAAAATACTCCTTTGCTATTTAATTTCAAGGAGGGGGAAATTATTGTTCAAAGGTTTGATTAACCTACTTCCTTTTTTCTTGCCCTTTAGAGTTAGGTAGAATTGGTTTATAGGTGTAATGGTCTGTGAGAATGTCTTTGGGAGACAGAAGGAAAAGCCTCAGACTAGACAACTGTCAAATAAGAGGCAGCTGAGACCACATAAGGAATGGAATAGAAGGGTTAGAAGAGACCCTCCCTAGTTTCTGGAACTGTAAAGGCTGGGGAGGGAGAGATGCATTTTCAAACTTGCAAGATTCTGTTAACGTAACCTTACAGTAAAGTGAGAGTAAGTACTTCTGGATAGGTCTTTTGCCTGGACTACCTTGCAAGACTGGCAATAGGGTAGGTTATGCTTGAATGGGAATCATTGCTAGAAGTACCCTTTCCATTACAGAGATGGTCTTTTTTGTTTCAAATATGGATACAATATAGAGTATATTTACCCATTACCATTTGAGCATTATTTTTAGATACTCTGAAACTGGTAATAACGTCATCTAACCAATTTGCATGGAAAAATTCATGTTGTGAAAACTTCCTAAGCAATAAACAGTACACCAAGTTATTTTCAGAGGCAATTGCAGCATTTCTGTTGGGATATTTATTTTTTGTGTCTATCCCAACAGGGACTGAACTTGGAACTTTCTGTATGCAAAAGCACACACTCTGTCATTAAGCACCTCTTCTTTTAGTGTTCTTTGATACACAGGCTGAAACTGTATTGTGAATTGATACATTACAATCCATTCAGATGAGTACAGTGTAAAGCTGAAAATGAATTTTAAAAATTCAAAATGTTGTGTCATTTTGATAGTTAGATTCATGAAAGCTAACTCCACAATACTGTATTTGCCCAACTGGAAGATAAGTCCACTGTCCTCTGGCAAATAATTATTTATTTGCTAGGTGGGGGGGGGGGTCATCTTACATTCCATGAGAAGAAAATATGGATGTAGATTCCGTGCTGCAAATGCTTTGGAAGATAAGTTTGAAAATCTATCCGTTATTGCTTGCCTGGTGAATTTCACTCTGTTTATGCTGTCTAGGTACAATTCAAGTGGTTGATAAATTGAAGCTCCTTGAAAAAAAAAGTGTAAATCAGAATAAACAATGCTTTAAATACTCTGTTTAAAGTCTACTTTGTTCTTAGATAATTCCATGTTTGGATTCTTCAAATTATTTACAGTTGGATTCTGCATTCTGATCTGAACTGGAAAATGTTTTCCTTTCATTAAAAGGAGACTGTTTAAGCAGAATGTAAATCTTTAACAAAATAGAACATTTTATAATAGAACAGGTTAATTATTTAAAGCATCAATAATTGATTCAAGAGAGTAAAATTCTACTCCTTTTTTCAACTCATTATTGTCAAGAAAAAAAATCCCCATTTCTTTTTTCAATGGTTTCACCAGATTCTGCTCAGAATTTGACTTTAAAAATTATATATATGTTTTAGGTATTTTTATTAGCTGGAAGGAAACGGAAAAAGAGCAAAACCTCAAATTACCTCATCTCCATTGACCCAACAGACCTGTCACGAGGAGGAGAGAGTTTCATTGGAAAATTAAGGTAAAAATCTACTTCTAAAATGTATGCTTAAGTATGAATGGTTTGAGATTTAAAGCAATTCAAACCTCTTTATGTTTGGAGACTTTCATAGTCTCTCTGTAGGTAAAAGGGAAAAAGTTTCATACTCACTAGCATTGATGTTATTGCCTAGTTGTATAATGAGACATCTGTAAAGCCCATGTCACACTGCACTAACGGATGCAAAGAGGATGTAAAACGTTAAAAAAAGCTCGCCATCCATTGGAAAACACTATGTATCCGTTGTGTACTCACTGCATACGTGTTTCATACGCTCTATCCTTTGAGCATCCGTCCACTGAGATTTCATCTGCTCAAGAAGTTTTGAGGTGCACAAAACTTTTTGAGCGGATGAACTTTCCACTGTGTACGATGTAAATCCGTGACATCTGAGCAACAAACGTTCTATGTCTGTTTATCATCCGTTAAACGTCCGCTGTATCCTCTCTGCTTCCTCTGGGCATCCCCTCAACTCACATCCGCTGCAGCTGAAAACGGAAAGAGGGAGGAAACAAAAGGTACTCGGAACGTCTACATAGCGTTAGTAGCACGGAAATAGAAAGGATGAGCAGTGAACGGTTTGCATCCTATATACATCCTCTAGGCTTCCTATGAACATCCCTTTAACATCCCTGCTACATACTACCCATGCCTGTTCTTTTCCTTTCTTTTCCATTCTGTTTATGCAAATTTTTGCCACTTTTTGGAGCGGATGACAACGGATGGAGCCACCCCCGAAAATTTGCTCGTCTACTGTGTCCTTTTTGCATACGTTTTGCATCCGTCGGCCAGTGTGACCTAGCCTAAAGCAAATAACTCAGCTCAGAGAACACCAAGCAGACTTGAATTTTCCCAGTTTTAGTTCATACCCTTGTTATACAACATCTAATAACTTAGAAAATGGATACATTTAATTTCAAAAAGAGAAGATTTAAGGATGGGAGGTTTTATGACGTGTACTTCAACACCCAGAATTCCTGAGCCAGCATGACTGGCTCAAGAATTCTGGGAGTTGAAGTCCACAAGTCATAAAAAGTCCATAATTTCTAACTCCTGGTTTAGAGGAAACACAATTCCAGCTTTCATGACAATAAATAAAGTACCACATTTAGTACTGGACAGTGATTACTCTTTTACTTTAATAATAGGTCAAATCTCATGGGGACTAAGTTTACAGTTTACGATAATGGAGTTAACCCAGTGAAAACAGCATCAAGTTTGGAGGCAAGTCATCTACGCCAGGAGTTAGCTGCTATTTGCTATGTAAGTATTTTGCTGTGCAAAAAACAAAACATTTATTAGTAGAATAAATAACAATTGTTGGAATCAGTATTAAAATACTTCAACATGTTTATAATTCCAAAATACATAATACATGGACTCTATGTAAAGAATAATTACTGCATACATATGCTCTTTGCATCAGGGGTTTACAGTTTCACATTTATATATTAGGGATATATTAGTACCATGACAGCATAAACTTTGCATTAGAACTGGACATTATAAGATTCATCTAGTATTATAAAATGGCATTCTGGTGTTGTTCTCATTTTAATTTCCAACTTTCATTTTTTTCCTGTTATTTTTTTATATACTATGGATAGGAATTGCCTTTATTTATATGTATGCTACTCTTATGTACTTCTCCTGTGAAAGAATAAAATATAATTTCTTTTAAAAAGAGGCTGTAGAACAATCATTCTTTTTTTTTTTTTTTTATAAAGAATTTTATTAATTGTTTATAACAAACAAACATAATACATAACATAACTAAAACATTTATTCTCATATATTCTTCCGGTGTGTCGGTTGGTTCATCATTTTGTGCATTACATTTTATAGTGTCAATAATTAATATTGCAATAACAATTTATATTATCATTCCATATCCTAATATTACTAATCTTTCATTTCTTTATGGAGATATCAAATACTATTAACACTTTATTCTATAACAATGTACAAATTAATAAAAATTTAATCCTAAAAAAAAAGAAAAAAAAAAACTCTTTATAAATATAATATTCTATTATCTTATCTTATATCATCTAGCCATTGGTAAAAAAAGTTCCGCAATTTCATAAAATTGTTTATCTCTTTGCTCTCTAATTTCAATATGTCAATTACTCATTTCAGCACATTCTAATATTTCTTAATAATTTCTTCCTGTAGTGGTATTTTTCATTCTTCAATTTTTAGCAATACAATCTTAGCCGCTGTAATACATTTACAATCAAATTTTCAATTTTATTATATGTTGTCAGGTAGAATTCCCAATAGAAAGTCTCTGGTTTCAAGTCGATGTTTTCTTTGTATTTTTCCAACCATAGTGTGAATTTGTTAGTCCAGTATTTTCGAGCCTCCTCACAGGTCCAGACATATAAGATATGTATGAGCCAGGTATCTGGTGACATTTCAAACATTTTTCAGGATTTATTCTTAAACATTCTTGCTATTCTTGTCGGGGGAAGTGCCACCTGTAAAAACATCTTATATCAGTTTTCTTTATATGCTGTGACATTGTATTTTATAATTTTGAGACATAAATTTTTGCCATTTTCTCTAAATCAATCCCATTATCCAATTTTTCCCCAAACAATCATAGTTTTCTTTAACTTGTTCTTCTTCTAGTTAATTCCAATAAATAACCATATAATTTTTTAATCATTGGTCATCAGTACCATCAATATCTTATCTAAATCAGTCTGTTATCATAAAATCTTCCATTTTAAGATCTTCATCATATCTTGAATGTATTTCGCGCATATGAAAACCATTCATTCTTTATACCTTGTTCCTCTAAGTTTTGGATCGATTTTAAGTCCACCTTTTCATCTAACAATTCCCCATACTAACTGTTTTGTTCCTTTTAATAAGATGATAGGATAGGAAAATGCTTCAATGCGATAACGCAAACTGGATATTTGTTCAAATAAATTGTTTTTTTTATCTTTTCCCAATTTAACCACAAAGATCTGTATATAATGTCTTCTAAAATACCCCTGTGTTTTAGTTCCCTTGTACCATAGAAAAGCATGCCAGCAACAGTAAATGATGGCCTTCTAGTGTCAACAATTATGTTGTTCTAATGTTATACATTCTTGACCCACATCAAGCTTGCAGCTTGATAATACAGTTCCCAATTAGGCAAGCCAAAACCTCCTCTAATTTCTTAGCATCTTGTAAAAGCTGTAACTTTATCTCGGCTCTTTTACCTTGCATTATAAACTTTAACATAATTTTATTTAAATCTTCAAAATAATCTTTCCAAGTCTAATTGGGTATCGTTTGAAAGAGAAATAAAATTCTAGGTAAATATATTATTTAATTGTTGAAATTCTCTATTAATGACAGTTGCAAGTTTTCCATTTCTTCAAATCTATAATTATCTTGTTTGTTTTAGTTTAGTAATTATTTTCTTTTAATGGTGGCTACATCTTGCGCAAGATATAATCCCCAGATACTTAACCTTATTTGTAACTTGAATTTTAAAAGATCTGTCAGTTCTTCTCTTTGTTTCAATAACATATTTTTTTGTTAAGATCTTTGTTTTATCTTTGTTTATCTTCAGCCAGCCATCTCACCGTATTGTCTCTATCTTTTCCAATAACTTGGAGCCGTTTCTAACGGGTCTTCCCAGGATAAAAGCTAAGTCGTCAGCAAAGCTTGTAGTTTAAATTTCTTTTTTAATTTTTCATTCCTTTAGTATTTTTATCATCATATTATTTCTATTTAACACTTCCAAATCAATACGAATAGCAAAGGAGATAGGAGGACAACCTTGTCTTGTGCTTTTTCTTATATTAAATAAGATCTGTAAATTCTCTCATCATTTACATTTGTGTCCTGTTTATTATATATGGCTTCTATTGCTTGAATAAATTTTCTATGAAAACCCATGTTCAACAGTAAGCATAAAATCTCCAGTTCACATTGTAAAAGCTTTTTGAGCATCTTGAAGAAAAGTAAAGCCATTTGCTTTCTCAGGATGAGCCCATAGTATTCCAAGATGTCTAAAATTAACTCTCATATTGTCTCTGATTTGTCTCTTTGGCAAGAATCCATTTTTGATCTGGGTGAAATAAAATTATTTAAATATTTTTCAGTCTTTCGCTAGTATTGAAGCAAAGATTTTATAATGCATTCATAAGGAAATAGGTCTATGAGTTCTTAATTTGCAGTGGGTCAGCCTCTTTTTTGGAATAAGGGTAATTATAAGCCTCTGTGCCATTTTTGGGTATCATCTCTTTTAACATACTTCATTCATAACTTCTTAAGAGTGGGATACTAATGATTCTTGAAAATTTTTATTAGAATTCTGCGGGAAGCCATCTGGACCTGGTGAATTTGCAATTATTTTTGTCTCTTAAATGCTGTCTGTTTGAATTCCTTCATTGTTATATTATCTTCTAACATTTCTTCAGTCTTTTAGTGTATCTTCGGTAGTTAACATTCTGTAATACTGTTTAATTTTATCTTCAATACTTGTTTTGGATAGTGGATATTAATACTGTTGAGATCCAAATCATATCTAATTTGTGACCATGATAAATGCCTATTAGAGTAAAAGTATATTGTTTAGCTTTAACATTTCTTTTCTCCAAATATCTTTTAAGGTTAATTCATCTATCATGTTTAAAAAAGGATTTAGGGAGAGTCTTTCTATGTTGTTTTATTGTCGTTGTTTGTAGTCCAATTTGTTGTCCACAATCCATTAAAATCTCATATAATATATTAGTTGACATAATCCAATCTAATTATTTCCATAGTGTATTTTTTTAATAAAACTCTTCCTGTTTATCATTCGGAAGCATAAATTGCAATCAGGAGTATTTTTTATTATTATCCGTTATATTTCACATTATACTCTGCCGTCTTCATCATGTAGATCAGTTTTGCTGAATATCCTCTTTATATAAGAGAACACTCACTCTTTTCTTACATGAGTAGAGAAGTAAATATTTTTCCCTAATTTTTGGTTGTATTAAACAATTGTATGTTGTTTTTTAATATGAACTTCTGTAAGTCAAGATAATATTAAATTTTAATTTCTTAATTTATGAAAGTTTTCCTTCTTTTTAACAGCTGAGTTGAGTCATTTATATTCATTGTAATAATTTTTTTTCTTCCATGATTATTGCTTTATATTTGGATCTAACAGTTCTCGTGGCTCTCTCTTCACGTTGTTTTTACTGTCCATCTGTCACTGCAGCTCCTTTTCTTTTTCAGTCTGGGTTGGTTTCCTCCAAGAGCTCAATTAATGAGAACCGTCTCTCTATACTCCTGTTGCTTTCTCTCAAAAAATTCTGCAATAGAAAAGTTCTGCTTTTTCAATTGACATCAATTCTACTGGTCTCTGCTCTCTGCCAAAATAAATTAATCCTTCTGGTTATCAGCCATGCTATGAGTTTCACGTTCATTTTCCAGTAAGGTTTTAGTCACAGAGAAGTCGGTATTCTCTCTCAATTCTCTCATCGTTACAACTATCTGGGATGATTATGCTATCTTTAAAACACATCTCTATTACTAGCTTGTTTTCAATGTTTTTTTCTTTGACGCGAACTGTGCATGTATTGTGTTTTGATGGGATTTTTGGTAAATCTAATATGAATTCCTTTGGTAGTCTATTTCTCATCGCATATCTTGTAGAAACTCGATATACCTCATATCTGCTCCATCATCTTTTTCCTCGTGTAATTTCAGAACATCTTGCCAACATTGCTATCATTATCGCAGCCGAAATTTTCCTCGATTTTGTCCATCTTCTATATTTGAATGTAGAGATAAAATTCTGACTTTCCTTCCTCGCCACCTCAAACATCCCACCTTTTTCTTGTTCTATCACTGGTCTAATCTAGTTATCAATATTCTTCCTATCTTCTCGTCTTTTGTTTTCCTTCCTCCTAATTTTTTGAAATTCTCTCCTCATACTTCTCAATCATTTGTTTTAATTTTTGCCACTTTTTCACTAAGTCTTTTCTGTATTGTTTTGTTTCAATCAGTATCTAGTTTTTTATCTTAATATTGAATTCCTTGCATATATAGCATTCGTAAAGTTATGACTTTTCTTGTTTTTCATCTGCTCAACATTGTCTGGATTAAAGTGTTGTCAGCAGCGATGTGAAATGTTGTCCAGCCGATGGTGGGGAAGCAGAGGTAGAAGTGAAGATGCCAATTGATTTTTGTTTCCTGCATAGAACAATCATTCTTACAAAATAAGAAGATATCCAAGGGGCCTGTGCAATATTAAAGGAATTATTTTCATTCAGGATGATGGCTATCTTGGAAAAAGTCCAGATCCAACTTGGAATTGCTGGGGAAAAGCAACATCTAGACTGATCCAGTTGGTTTATTCCTGTGCCAAGTAATATTTAATATATGTATCCGCTCTGCTGTTCTCATTTCCAGGAATACAGAGCATGACTACCACCATGAATGAAAAATAGGTTAAGCATCTACTTGCTTTCTATATTAGCCTGGCAGCATGATGATACTGTTTAACATGACATTGTATGAAGCATAGTTCAGTTTTAGCCAAAGCAATGAATAAAAGGCTAAGAAATACTGTGAAATTAACATTCAGTCACTTGTGCAAGAGGCTCTTCTCCTTCAGCTGCATGGATTTAGCATTGTTCAACAAGAGTTCTTAGTATTATTTGTGGAGATACCTTTGAAGTCACCATCTGTAAAACATCTACAGTTTACAGTGCCATTGAATTGGATTTATTAATACTGGTTTTAAGCCCAGTGTAACTAAAAAATGGTAAATATATATATCCATTGATTCATGAAGGTGACTGGATGAGTCATTTAGCTACAACCAACATTCTAGGAATTTTCTATCCTGGAGTGACTTTTCCCACTGGAGCAAGAATGATTCACTGATGTTTTAGGTGCAAATGATCATAAAAATATAAAAAGAATTAAAATACATTCTAGGGAAAGTCCCTGCCAATAAAATTCTTACAAAATCTTCTTTAACCACATTTCTTGAAAAGGAGAAGTAATTAGGTAACAAGATCTGAAAAAATAATGACTTTAACACTGAATTTATTTCTTTATTTGCTAGGCCAGGGTCTTCAAAAATTTCTTGTTAAATTGAGGGACAGGACAAGTGACTAAGCTTGTTCTTGATAATGGAGGAATATCTAGATGTATCTAGCCAGCATTGTTCAGTCCTGCAAAGTCCAGAAATGTTTTAAATAACATTTTCTTAAAATAAAATTTAGTTGACTTTAGAAGCCAGGGGAAAGCATTCCTGACATAATAAATCACTTCCTTTATTCTTTAAAATGCCTGAAGTGTTTCCTAATATAATGGCAAAGGTGCCAAATTGATACTAGAATGATTCAAGAGTACAGTATGGAAACTCAAAATTCAAGACTATCTTCCACCACAAAACTCAAAAGGTGAATTTCAGCCAGTCACTCTCTCTAAGGCAAACTACCTCATAGAGTTGCTGTGGGAGCATATTATTAAGGACAATCCAATCTTAGCAAAGAGTAATATAAATGAAAAACTACCAAAATAAAGCAACTTGTACTTTTTAGGTCACATATTTTAGGGTTGCTTGGTATCAAGAAGATTTCTAAAAAATATTCCTTGGTAAATTGGAGAAAAACCTCGATACAGATTATTTTTAAACCATGCTCAATTGGAGAGACACAGGTTCAAGAGAAACACAAAAGCATAGGATGCTGGACATGTGGTTTTTGTTATCACTCCCTTGAAGAGTTGGGGAGATGTTTTATTTTGTAAAAACATATAAAACTGATATGTGTATAGTTCTACATTCTGTTTTATTACTATATACCATTACAGTGATAATTACTACCAAGACAACTACTATATTCTATACTATTACTATTGAATATACTGTACTTTGTATCTATTATCTATATATCATGCTCTGTGGCAGTGATGGTGAATCTATGGCAGAACCCTCTCTGTGGGCACACGAGCCATCATCCCAGCTCAGCTCTGCCATGCATGCACGCGCGTCTCCCGCTGACCAGCTTGTCTTCGGGTCTTTGCTGCGCATGCGTGGGGGGTGGGGTATATGTGTGGGGGTGGGACACATGCACAGGAGATGTATGAGGGGTGCATGGGGGCACACATGCATGGGGGGTGCATGCACATTGCATTTTGGGGATGCGCACGCTTTGGGCACTCAGTGCCGAAAAGGTTAGCCATCACTGCTCTATAGCATTACTACATGCATCAATATTTCTTTCTTAAACCTGTTCTGTCTTCTCTCTGAGATTTCTTTTACTGGCCAGCATGTATAGCTGTTGCATTTTTGTATGTGTGTGTGTGTGTGTGTGTTGCTGGGTTGCTGTACTCCACCCTCACCCCCCCAATCTTTTGGACCACCCACTTCTTTTGAATGAAAAACAGTCCTTTAATTTGGCTGCTGTACTTGGTTTGCTGGTGGTTTTAGAACACATCTCCTCTCACACCTATGTCAAGGTTGCAGCTTTTTTGGCAACTCTGCCACGCTAATGCTGGTAAGGAAGTTTGAATGAGAGGGAAAGGAGGAAGCACAATTTTTTTTCAAGCAACTTGCTTTTGCTCACAAAAAGACAATAAATTCCAATATTCTTTTAAAAAGATGATACTATACTATACTATACTATACTATACTATACTATACTATACTATACTATACTATACTATACTGTAATGGTACTGGTAGTAAGAAAAACTGCATTATGCATTGTAATAAAATCTTTTCCTGTTCGTATAGAAAGCTTCCAACGTTCATCCCATCTTTACAAATTAAAGTAAAGTATGAATTTTTACAAATTAAAGTATAAATTAAAATAATAAATTATTGTAATACTCATTGAGGGTTGAATTGTTGTTTAAATCCTAGATGTAGAGACTTTTCTCATATGTTATTTAAGTAAAAGCAATCTAAGCAGTGATTTTACTTTCATTTTCTTGTTGTAGTTGATCATTAATACATCTGCCACGGCACCTAATGGTCACTGTCAAAACTGCAGTGGTGGAGAAATTCTAAATAGATCATGAGAAATACAATCGCATTTGGAAGGAAAAACCATCTGTTGTTGATCACTTGGCCATTTAAATACGGATTAGTTTCATAAAACTGTTATTTGGAGCTCAGCTCACGATTAACCAACTGGCTACAATGCTTTTAATTTTCTGTTGAAAAGAGTGTAATAACAAAAATAAGCAGATGGATTTTGCAGTCCTGACACATTCAAATCTGCTTCTTATAAGCAGTAAGCAGAATCTGAACACTAACTGCCAGTTGATAGAGGAGGGAGTTATGGAATGAAATGTGCCCTGCCTAGACTCCTTTACTACACTCAATAGTAAATGAAGAAAGAGACATGAATCTTTCCCCTACATCTCTCTCCTCTTATTTGGTCACACATTTTTCAATATGGGTGCTCTTCTAAGATATAAAATTAGGTAGCTAAGGGCCGAGCCCATCTCTCTCCTATAGCATCAGCATGAAGGCATCCACTATTTCTCAACTTTGGCTGATAGATAGATGCAGTATAGGTTCCCCCCAAATGTTTTGGATTTTAATTTCCAGAATACTCACATGGTCTCCTCACTTAGAAAGCATCAGGCTGAGGAACAATGCTTTGAAGTGACTTACTTTAGTAGATTACCGTGGCATGCATCAAATACATTAGAATGATCAAAGCACTATATAAATGTTTAAAGTGCTAAAGTATGTTGTTGATACTGCTGCTGTTAAAAATAAATCATTAATCATACAACAAAAGTGTAGTCAGTACCAATTTCTGTGCATGTTTATGTTTTTTTCCTTCCTTCCTTCCTTCCTTCCTTCCTTCCTTCCTTCCTTCCTTCCTTCCTTCCTTCCTTCCTTCCTTCCTCCCTCCCTCCCTCCCTCCCTCCCTCCCTCTTAGATAAAACTGTGTTGTATTTTCAGTATTTATCTTATTGTCTTAATACAGGAAACAAACGTTTTGGGGTTTAAGGGTCCTCGTAAAATGAGTGTCATCATACCTGGAATGAATATGGACCATGAGAGAGTTTCCATCAGACCACGGAATGTAAGTCAGTCACCATTATCCCAATCACCATAAACTAGCTCAACCAAGTTTAAGGATACATTTACATGTCAGTCCTGGGAGACATTGGATTTTTAATTTCCTTCTTCATAGGTGAAGAAGCAGGTTTGCCCAGAATTCATTTACAAATATTTTCATAGCCATTGAGGACAAATTCAGAGGATAGGAGGAAAAGGGATTGAATGTAGAGTGGGCAGATGCTATAACATTATCCCGGATTCTGGCATAATTTATATTCTTTGCAATGGGAGAGAACAGGGTTTATTTTTAATTGTTGTTTTAATCTGAAAAAATAAAGTTTCTTCAAAATACAAAATTCACCCCATCTCTTCTGCTTATTAGTTAGACTTATGTTCTGTCATTCATCCACAAAGTGAAAGAAGCCTAAGCTGTTTCCTCTGCTAATTATTTCTCCATAGCAGTCCCATGAGATAGATTGGGTTTTTAATTCCCAGTTGTTGTGTCAAAATGAGATTGGCAGGTCTTTGGGGTTTTAGTTTCCATTTGTTCCCGAACTGGCTGTTCTGAAGTCAGGGATTTGCTGACCTTGTCAAAATGATCCTCCTTCAACTCAGTGGGAAAAATAGAGAAAGCTATTTACTACAACTCTGACTGCTACTTACAACAATTGTTGTTTTCATTGATATATCTAAAACTTTTGTCAAGCTTGGGAAAAGAGACAGAAAATGAAAAATAACACCATAAAGTAGGAGACAAAATGCCAAGTGACCTCTGGAAATCCATTTCTATATATTGTATAAGCAGTTACAGGAATCAGTAGCTTCCCAAATGAGTGTGCCTGAAGATCTATAAAATATATTAGCCATTCCCATATAGCAGAGGCTACATATGCTAATTTGTAGTTACAAGCACAAGTATGATTGGCCACAGATAATTTGATTGATTTGTATTCATTGGATTTCAGTCTATGTATATTGACTTTTAACATGCCATTATCAACAGCAGGAGTTGGTTTGCTAAAAATCAGGGTGTTGATTTAAATCATGATTTAAATCACAAGTAAAAAGGCTTGATTTAAATCAAGTTGATTTAAATTGTAATAAAGAGCAACTGTCATCTCTGTCTCTCAGTGGCTTCTCCTCTGACCTGCTATTGACTTACCGACAGTCCCATTCATTTTAATGAGACAGCTAGTGTGGCGGCAGTGACACAACAAGGTGAGGGACATGACAGGCAGCAGGTGAGTGGATGCCCGCTAACAGGAGCTGCCATGATGGATCTGAAATGACAGGTGCTCTTTAAACATAAGGACTCATTCTTGCTGGTAGTTAGAATCTTTAACATTATTATTTACAAACAAACTGAAGGTTTCCTATTTAGAGTGCATGTTATATCAGCTTGCAGAGTTTGAATGAGTTTACCAAAAATGTAAATATTGCAGAATATACAATCCCATGCTACATAACTAAGCTCCATTTCATGGTGAATAAACTAAATTATTTATGTATCTTAAATAGAAAACTATCATTGGATAGATTTTTTTACTCCAAAAGCATTTTATTCAAATAAATTTGATAAAAATAAAAAACTGATTAAAATTTTTAAAAATCTGATTTTTTTATTTTTTTAAAAAAATTCATCAATTTTTACCCATCCTACAAAAGATTGTTTGAAGAGCCCTATGCTTGGTATCAAGGTTCACACAAGCTCTTCTGCAGACAGTGCTGGGATTACATGTTCACACAGTCCTTCTGGCAGAAATGCTGAGAATGGAGAGAAAAACATAAATGATAGCACAAATATGCAGCCTTTTTTTTTTAAAAAAAAAGGTTTTTTGCATGTTTTAAAAGTGAACCAGGAAAACAGTCCGAAATACAAATTTATTCTTCCAGTTTTGCATTTTCTTTGGCTCCTGTTGCCCACCCTCCCACCCCCACTCTTCAGGCTATTGTGCTTATTCCTTTGTAAGCCTGTAGACATACGTCTGTCCGGGGATATCTTAGCATCAGTCTAAGTGTAAGGAGCAGGGAGAGGCCCTTCTTCTCTCTTAGTTACACTGGTAATATAAGCGAACAGATTGTGTTCAGCATTATCTACTGCAAGGAGCCTTCACATGTTATGGATGCTTCTATCTGATTTGAAGCAAAGCTGTGGATAATAATGATGCAATCATCCATACAACAAAGCTCCCTGTTGCCAGCAGTCATGCAGTAACTAATAGAAGATTTTCTCTTCTAACTTCAGAGTAATGACTTGCTGCAAGGAACTGTTACTGCTACTTGAATGCTGCACTGAAGCTATGAAGGTCTTTCATGAACTGAGTAGTAAAGCAAATGCTTTCTTAGCAAATATGGAAAATATGTTGACATATTTGTATCTTTATTGGGGACTATGTCATTGAAGTCATTTGCATTCTTTCAATTTTATATTTTTGCCTCAGCCTGAGATTATATGTGTGTTTCTTATTCTTCCTCAACATTGGCAAAATAAGAGGTGCCACTGCCTCTCATTAAAACCAATAGAAACGCTTAGAGTATATATGTGTGTGATAATTTAATACTGGTCACCTGCAAGTCTGCTATATCCATTTGCTATGCCATATAGAAGATCCCAAATACAATCCAAAGCTTGCCCCTGTAGAAATATGAACTTCTACAACAGGATCTGGGCATGTCTGTGATTTCCTTGGCAAGTTTTAATTTTTCTTATCTGTGTATGTATATGCATGGCTCATCTGTTTATCAAAACATACCTGATCCCAAACTAGCTTATACCACTTTACTATATAAGCCTAGAATGTAACAGAGTTAGTGTTAGTGTTTGCTGGTTGATCTCAATATGCTCCCCAATGACAAATGAAGTTAGAATAATATGCAGGTTCTGACAATCTAAGCAGTTGATTTGGGAGGGCCAGGGATTTTATTTTAGGAAGATTTTGAACATTGGAATGGGAAATTGGTATATACAAAGAGAGGAAGATAGCTTCTGGCTAAATTCAAACTTCTATCTGTGGTTCTGATAGGAACATGAAACACTCCTCTCAAGATGGCAGAACAAAAACACAGAGAGTGTCATTGAGCTGCACAACAAAACTCCAGTCTGGAATGATGATACTCAGTCTTATGTTTTAAATTTCCATGGTCGTGTAACACAGGCCTCAGTGAAAAACTTCCAAATTATTCACGACAATGATCGTAAGTATGATTTCTCTAGTTAAATTTGTTGGAACACAGATTGCTTTTCTTAAATCTAATGAGATCCTCTGTACAATAATACTAAAGATATGTTACGTTTCCTCAAACCAAAATTCATGTTGTATTTCTCTTACTGCAGTTTCCTGTTTTCAGATGTTGATTGCATACCAATGAATAGGGCAATTCGTATGGTTGTCATTCATTTTGATATTTTGATGAAGCTTTTGATAAGAGTTCCCAACTATTTTCAGCTCTCATGTCTATTCTCTGACTTGAATATAGTCCATCTACTGTACACTCAAGGACCTTGGGTTGAGCTTGCAGAGGCAAAGGGTAAAATGAAATAAAATAGAATATCTAAGTCACAATAGCTAGTTCTCAGAGTAGCACATAAACAGCTTCTAATTTAGCTGAAGAGTGCCACCCTATTGCATAACACCTGCCACATAACACCCCAGACCTAACCAGTTGTTGATAAGAAAGACACAAAAGTTGGAATAGTGGATGTGGCAGTATTTATGTATCAAACGTTTTAACCGCTCATCATCCTCACAGAGAGGCTCTGGGTGGTGTACAATTTAATCTCCTGCAGATAGCAGAATAGAAGAGGAAGAATTGGAGATGATACAAAGTCCTGCAGACAGAAATAGAACGACTGTGACAAAAGAAAGCAAAGGTAGCATCAATAGGCACCTTGGGTTGGAGCATCACTTGAACACTCACCCGTGACAAAACGACCATCTGTCAATTGTAAAAGGCAGCTTTACTCAAAACAGCTTGAATCCTGCAACGTTACATTTAAGATCATCAAACATCCACATCTGTCTATCCCAGATCATTGGGAAGGACTTGATAGGTGGATAAAAATGCCAAACCCAGTATGAACATCTGGCTGACTGTGCAACAAACCATAATATTATAATTATTTTTGAGAGAAGTGAAATCTTTATAATGGAGGCATAGTTTCTGGTGGGATGCATATTTCTTTAAAATTTGCCCTCTTTAATTCAATATATAAAGATGTCCTAATGGCCATGGTTATCAGATGTAGTTTTGATCCGATCATTTAATGGTGGAGTGGGGTGGGCAGATGGTGTGCCTTCACCATTTTAACTTGTGCTGGAAGAAACATCATCAATCTGATGAAAGCCCCCCCCCACCTCCCCGAAATGCCTGCTTAGGAAGTAGTCCTTCTCTTCATCACTAGTTCATTCACCACATCCTAACTTTGCTCTAAGCGTTTGCTGGCAGGCTTCAATTTCGTCCTTTCAGCAGTGGGTTCGCACAGCATGTTGGGAGGCAGCTATTTGGGGGAATCTGCCGGCTTAACAATATGGAAGCTGAAGTGGGAGGAAGAAGGGTAGCTTGCTGAGTCTTTTCCAGTCACTGCAGCTGTCTTTTGATTTTGTTCTATTCATCCCACCAGCATTTTTGGATCCTTTTCTGTTTCCTGACTTATAAATAATGTCATTTATAAGGACATCCGTGCCATGTGCGGAAGTGCCGGATATTACACAGCTGGGAAACATTTATTCTTTTTTTTAATCGGAACATTTTTTTATATCTATTTTAAAACATTCAAGGAACAAAATAAATGAACTACATAAAACAAAACAAAAAATAGTAAATATGCAGACTTTACAAATTGTCATAATATTCAAAATTAAACATTTTATTGATGAAACAATTCATTTTATTGACAAAATAATTGAAATAATATCTTAAGATATAATTGACGATCACTAATAAAAGTTAGATTTATAAAGAGGTCACTACTATTTTTTCCTAAAACAGATGCACCTTGATTCTGTGAACATAAAAATATTTTTTTAAAAAAATCAGGAAAAGTAATATTAATCCTAAATTCCCTATTATTGTATCTGGTGATTAAAATATAAGCATTAAAATAACATGTTTATTTTCTTTACATCAAATATTTTCCCCTTAAACATTGGTCTAAATATCTGAGTTGGCCTAGTTGCGTGATTTGTAATATATAGGCAAAGCCCTACTTGCTTAATTTTAGTCCAACTTCAGTTCTGAATGTACACTTTTAATTTTACTGTGGCTTCATATTCCTCAGCTGCTCAGCAGTTCATTGCTTTATGAAAAACATTGTGTCCTAGTTCAGATTTCAACTAATCTAAGGACATAGGCGTTACTTCTTTTTTTCTAATTATACAGTTTGGTTTAGTACTGTCCAGATAATCTAAAACGTGTTAAAAGTCAAATTGATATATTTTTATGTTTCTTTATTCTTTCAGCCGACTACATCGTGATGCAGTTTGGCCGTGTGGCAGAAGATATTTTTACAATGGATTATAATTATCCTATGTGTGCAGTACAAGCCTTTGCTATTGCCCTGTCCAGTTTTGACAGCAAGTTAGCTTGTGAGTGAACAAGTTATGCCTAAACTTCACTGCAGCCAAAACCATGTGCCACTGGAAGAAGAAAACATACATTCCATATTTTCTCTGGTGTCATCAGTGGTCACATATCCTTAAGAGGCAGGTAAAATTTGTTTTCTGAAGGACCAACCTTTTTTGATGAAGAGAAAATATTTTAAAAATTCAAGACTTTCAGGAATGTTTTTCCCTCTTATTCTCTATTTTTCTGGAAGTGGCATCATAGCTCTATAAATAAAAGTCCTATCTTAATGTCCTCAGTTCTGTTATAAAGATGCACATAATTGTGGCTTAAGTCAAAACACCATTGGGATCAATGATGTCTTTTTTAAAAATCCATAAAAGCTATCACGACACAGATCTAGTTTTGGATTTAAGACATATTTGGAGGCTGTCAGCATACCTCAAGATTTCATTCACACTTTTAAGGATTTTGTGTCACTCATCTTAAACATAAGACCATGAGAAAGATGCAAACTTTTTTCAAGAAAGAAGCAAGGTAGCATTTACTCTCAAAGCCAAGACTGAAATTTATTTGTGATACTGTTTTATGTGGGAAGGAATCTGCCCAATTTTTAATCCTGATGGGGAATAGAATGGGGGCAGGGGGCGGGGGGAGATCGGAAGCACAAGTTAATATTGCACAACTTACTTGTACTCCAAGGTGTCATTTTATAGATTATGTTTTAAGTCTCACTTTCCAATGTCAGTTCACTCTTGTTTTTAAGAAGGGAATTTTGATTATGTGAGGTCAGCAAATGGATGGGAGAAATGATGCTGAATCATTATAGCAACTAAAAATTGGGGAATATTCTAAAAGAAAGAAAAAAAATGTGCTTCAACATGTATGAGGTCTCAGGTCACATGTATGGCATGTTCTGTCCAAGAAAGTTTTCTGTCTTTTTCCCTGGAGAATTGTTGCCCTTTGGGTAGACATGATTGGACAAAAAAATTGAAGGGCTGACACTGAACAAAGTGTATGCATCTGCTGTAAATGAATTGAATGACATCTAATTCTTTGAATAAATCTGTCTTGATAGAGCTGCCTCTTTTAAGAAATTGTTTAGAAGATAACTGGAACTAATAGCAAAATATATTTGTTCTTTCTCTGCCCCAATAGAGGTAGTCCTTGACTTACAGCCATTCATTTAGTGACCATTCGAAGATAAGATTTATGACCAGTCCTTGCACTGCAGCATCTCCAGAGTCACGTGATAAAAATTTGGGTGCTTGGCAACTATATTTATGACAGTTGCATTGCCCCCAAGTCATGTGATTGCCATTTTCGACCTTCCCAGTTGGCTTCTGATAAACAAAATCAGTGGGGGAAACCTGGATTGGCTTAACAACCACATGATTCACTGAACAATTGTGATTTGCTTAGCAACTGCAGCAAGAAAGATCATAAAATTGGGCATCAGCTTAGTAAGCAATGAAAATTCCTTATCCCGATTATGGTTGTAAATCGAGGACTACCCATACTGAAAGTTGCATGCAGAGAAAGCTTCCAAAAAGAGAAATTAATTGCAATGCCTTCTTGATTTGAAGCAGATGGGTGGAATCAGAGCTTTTATTTTATTGGTGCCTTGTCCCAAAACAAAGAAACAGCCCACCAGGGTACCCCTATTCAAAATAATATTGGTAAAAGATAATATTACATAGATAGCAATTTCCACAGCCCCCAATTATACGGCCTTCACTATTGCAGAGGCTCCATTAAATTTTGGATATGGTGGGCCTAAGGGAATCACCTGGAGAGACAGAATCAGTAAATATAAGCTTGTCTCTTCATCTCTTCAGCCAGAAGAAAATCTCTGCTGGATCAAACTATTCCTGCTAATAGAGGGAGATGCTTCTGTCTATAGAAGACTTTTTCTGGATATAACTATGTATGCATGTTTGTGCCTTTTTACTAACAAATCATTCTATTTCAGAATGCAAGCTCTGGCTCATCTCATTTTCATGGATTTTTTTTTAAACAGTAAATGTACTAAAAATTTGAAATCAGACTCAGCTTTTAAGGGGATCTGAACATTTAGCATTAGTTTTGTGGTAGTTTTCCACAATATGATATTGAATATGACTGGTATACATAGAATAGTATATACCAAGACTCAGCAGTACCAGATTTTAGGGGGGGAGGGTGGCATACTTTTTTGGCTACATCTTCACTGGATTCTTCAAGGGCTGTTGGGGTAATTTTAGCAGGTTTGCCTTTCTGTGACTTATTAAGGACAATGTGCCAGTGCATCCAGTGCTGATTATGATTTTGCTGATGCTTATATACGCATAGAAATTCAGGTGGTTCGTCTGTGAATCTCCTTTTGTTTTAGATAATTAACAATCCTCTTGTAATACGTGAACAACTCTATGCAAAAATGCAATCTGTTTGGTATGCTTTGAAATTGCCATTCTCCCAAGTCAAAGAACATTGATGACAAAGATGAAGTGATCACTCTGTCAGTTGGAGAAAAACCTAAAAGAAAGCTAATTCATCTATCAGCACCACAATTTTTGTATAATAACACACTTTGTGATGAAAAGACATGTAAGTCAGAGGAGTAATTATAGAATATGGAATGCATGAAGATCCATTCCCAGATTTTGCAGCAATCTTTTCCTTAGGTATATTAATACATGTTCTCAAAATTAGATTTATTTAAACTAAGTCTGCCATTTGGACAACTTATTTGAGGATAAGACCCCTTGCAGTTAATATCATTTGCTTGGAGTACTGCGTTAGAATGGCTCCTTCGGAAGCGGATTTAAAGCTATGGCCTCAAGTTTTTTGACTTAGTTATAAAAAATAGTCTTGTCAGTATGAGTATATTAGCATATATTTGGGCTATGTAACATTTAAGCTCCTTGGAATCAAACAGACTTTCGTTAGCTAAGATTTAGTCATTTTTATCTTAATGGCTCAATTTTAAATCTGATGAAGCCTAGATCTAATTTGTTATATGATAAGAAAATAAAAATCAATTGTTTGGCTTATATTCATCCAAGATTGAAATGGGTTCACAAGGAGGAATGTTTGTCTCTATCTGGACTTTTAATTTTATGTTGTGACATTTTTCTCTTGGTGAATCCTTGCAAATTGAGATAAAGAATTTTTAATGGATTAATATTTCAAACTATTGCTTTTTTTTTTTTGCTTTGATTGGACATTTTTGGAAAGAAGATAGCCTCAATGATCCTATCTACCCATTATTGGTATTGGGCACCCTTTCCCTGAGCCAGTCTATCTGCAGTGATCTAGATGGGGGAGGGAGATGCAATCTTGTGATTGTGAGTTACATATTTTCTTTTCAGTGGTATTTTTTTACCCTGAAGAAGCATTGTAATGGTGACATTATTTGTGGAGCAGGTTTGATGGTTTTCAGAGAGTTGGAAAGTTGTATTGGGGTAGGGTTGGAAAATTTATCATATTTTTTGTCCTTTCTTTATGGGTTTTTATTTCAAGGTATGAACATAGAGGTGAGTTAACTAATAATAGAAATAATTTTCTCAGTACACAGATACATATATGTGTACATATATGTGTAGAGCAGCCTATTTACTGTTGTAACTGCTTTAGCTAAAAAATGTCAGAAGCAAGCTCAGTAATCTTTATTTTCTGATTTGTATCTTGAAACACTCTGGATTGATCTTAAAGAAATGCATTTCCTCCCCAAATGATAAGAAAACTCACATCAGGAATGGAAAACTGTTTTCTATACTTTTCCAACTCTCTCTGTACTCTATCCTGTCAATCATTAGACAATCTTAAAGCAGTGATGAAGATGTTTGGGGGACAAGACAAGCAAGAGGGCATAGCAGCATAGGGATCTAAAGGGGGAGGAGGACAAAAGATGAAATGAGCATCTTAATTGAGGATACAAACTGCCAATTTTTTTTACATGTTTTGTATATGCATGTATGGAATGGATGGAGCGTATGTTGTGACTTTGTGAAAGTTGTTTGTTCATTCTGATAAAACATTCAGATTCCATGGGCCACCTCTTTAGGGCAACTAGGAATAAAAGCATGCATAGTATAAAAAGTGGATGGAATTTATTGTTCTCATCACCAACCCCACGACCACCTGGCAGTTAAGGTCAGGCCACTTCATTAATTAGTCTTTAATTCAGCACAGCAAATATTTCTTTAAGCAACATACTGACTTATATGTAACAAATTTTACTCTCATAGATTGTAGTGCAGAACATTGACTAATATGATTTTAAAACATTGACTAAATGTTAATGGTATGCAATTCATCAGATGACTAATGGCTTGCTAGAATATCAATCACTTGTGAACTTTGAAACTGGATCTTAATATTTTTAATCGATAAAGGAGAATATTTAATATATTTAATATTCTTCTTTATTGAATCTTCATCATTTTGCAAAATGAGATTTTGGATTATAAGGACCCTGAATCTGAGCCAGCCAAGCTTACTTCATGTTTCTATAAAAACATTTCTAGAGCTTTCAGAGCAGATTCTTTTTTCTTATCTTAAAGTGCATTAGCTGGATGATCACTCTTTATAAGATCAAGACAACTATGGTAGATAATTTTGATTGCTATATACTCAAGAGAATTACTAGATAGACATTTGTAGAAATCATTTCTCTATTATCATCCAATTTCATCTGAGCTTTTGGAAGTTTATTGAAAAATGCTGTAGGACATCAGTAATATTTTGAAAAAATGTCTTTAATGTGAACAGGGAAAAGAACTGTAAAAGAGTTAAGCTAGAAGACACAAGTATTTTTGGATGCTCAGAATGTACCTATATGGATTTGTGAATATTTCCACGTGATTTTGTAATTTTTTATCTTCCTTGGTACTAATTTCAGGAATTAAAGGAGTTTTGTGTAGTGTTTCATTTTTTGCCTATTACTGAAAAATGAGAAATGAAATGGATGTTCGCTCCACAATGTTAGAAGCACTTTTGTTAAGGAATTATGTTTAGTCACGGCAAGAAGCAGAGTGCAATGAATAAAGCCTACAGTATAATTTCACTTCTTCTCCACACTGTTCAAACTCTGCCAAAGTTCCATATATTATGTAGAACTGGAATAAAGCACATCAAGAAGGTTAGCCAGATATGCTCTATACTTTTTTGAGTCAGAATAATTTGTTATCTTTGCTTAGCTCTCTTTGTAGACATGTAATATTCCAGCTGCAGAAATACCAAGGTGTTTGTGTAAATGTCAGGATATGAAAGATTAAGAAGGCGTAGCACTGCAGCACCATCAGAATGAAAATGAAAACCAAATAAATTAAAAGCAGCTTGTAAAACACATGAGAAATTATATTTCATTTCCCCTTTCTGATAGTGTTCTAAGAATTATTGTTTGGTAAAGTTTATGCTGCAACTTGTTCATACCTTTTTCTTAAATCCTGACACTGCCATTCTAACCAGAGAGAAAAACCTAAAGCATACTCTTAGTATTTATTCTCTTAGTTCCGAGAAAATATTCCTACAATTGCATTGATACTTGAGTTCTGCTTTGTCAGGAAGATCTGTCCCGGAGAACAAGATAGAATTTCTTATTCCAGATACTGTTTCCAAAGAAAAAAGTCAAAATTCCGATTGGTACTTACCAAAAGAGACATTCCCAATACAGTTCTCTGCTTATATTTTAAGAGGTAAGCTCTCTAATGCAACATGGTTTAGACGTCAACAGAAGCCAGAGATTTGGTTTAAACATCACTTAAAACCCAAAGTGAACAAATGATACCATGGTTTAGTGCTATTATGTTACATAGTTTTTGAGATGCTTGTTTTATTTTGTGGATTCCTTAGCATATGGGAGCTTCTACTAATAAAACATAAAAAGAAGTATTGAATAGCAATTTGTTGTTGCCATCTTTTAAGTATTTAAGTGCTGCAGGACCTGGCATTCCAGGGGAAGTTGCCATTCAAGAAACACAACCCTGATGTGAGGTGAATATTACTGCTCAAAGCAGGCAATTTGGAAGCTAAAGATAATTGATACCATCAATGTTTTTTTTCTTATAACGTTTTTCTTTGTTATTTTTGTTTGTTTTTCTTTTAAAAAAACTTTTTAAAAAGTCTCTTTTTTAACATTTCATTTCAAGCTTGGCCTTAGTGTAAAGCTTATGTATATATACAGTATATACCTGTATGCATGCATATGTTTCCTTTTCCATTTTTTTGTTTTTGCTTCTTGTTTTGTTTTACTTAGTTAATAAGAAAAATTGTGATAACTGATCGTATTCCTCATGTTGGAAATGTGGAAAAATCCATTCTCTTGGGCAAAATATGGCAATCCTATGGAATTCAAGTTTATTCCTCCCTCCCCCCTCTCTTATTTTAATTTCTTCAATTTTTCTTGGGTTTCACTTTCCACAATCCTCATTAGATGAGGTATTGCCTCTTCTAGAAAATGAGAGCTGGCATTTACATTTGTAGATTGTACATATAGATACTATCCTTTAATTGGAATTAAAACCCATTGCAACTACTTTAATTGGTTAATCATTGCAACCCCCTTTTTTATTTTTAACACATACATTATCCTATCAAGCTAACAATACAAACCATGGTCCTGTGTATATCTCTCCAGCACAAGGTTTTTCTCTATTTTACTGCTTTCCTGATTTTGGGATAAAGACTCTGTTATTCGCAGATAGTTGAGTTAAAGGCATTTTGAAAATTGCAGTTCAACATATTTGGGTGAGGTTCATCTTGGCTGTTATAAATTCACCTAGAACAATTTTCCTAGTTCTACAACATTTTGCTGCTAAAAATGTTAATGCAGTTCTTCACTGGAGGGATATTTGCCCTTCTACTATTCACTTAGATCCAATCCTCCTGAATAAATCCCTAAATTTTAACTGAGTCAAAATCAAACTTCGTATACTCTGACACAAGATTTTTCTCTATTCTACTGCTTTCCCGATTTTGGGATAGAGACTTTGTTATTCACAGATAGTTGGGTTAAAGGCATTTTGAGAATTGCAGTACATCAATCTTGACACCATGTTAGGAATAAAATGGCTTAACGTAAAATAACACAATATATTTTGATTGGGGCTGATTTGGTTTTGAATCTAACATTATATAGGGGACGACAGAATTCTATCCCTGAATTATAGTGTATTTCAAAAGTAACATGAACATTCCTAGTAATGTCCTTGTTTGGCATTGTGTCTGCTTTTCTGTTTAGATTTTCATTGATTTGCCAAAAAAAAAAAAAGGAAAATTCAAGCACTGTTTGCTTTGAAACCCATTACTAGTACATGAACAACTATCATTGTAAATATCTCCTGGTACTTGGCGTATGTTTAGTTCTGGCGGGCAAAGTATGATTCAATGCCCAAGAAGCTTTCAGATACTATAATACCTGATGGAAACACTTTAAAGCAGTGGCATCATTTTCTGGGGTCATGCAACTGTCTCTCATAACAGGTGCACAAATCTGGAAAAGACATATTGAGTACAATATGTCTTTTGTACAAATGCACCAAATCATGTTTGCCCTTCAAATCTGGTTGCATAGCACAAATATCTATATTTTGGATTTAAGTAGTTAAGGCACCTGCTAGAAACCAGGAGAATGAGTTCTAGTCTTGCCTTAGGCATAAAAAAACCAGCTGACTGACTTTGGGCCAGTCATACTTTCTCAGCCCAATTCACCTGACAGGGTGGGGAAAATAGGAAGAGAAAAGAATAGTTGTATATTCGCTGCCTTGATTTATTTAACAAGCCCTACTTGTTACATAGTTTTTGAGATGCTTGTTTTATTTTGTGGATTCCTTAGCATATGGGAGCTTCAACTGATAAAACATAAAAAGAAGTATTGGATAGCAATTTGTTGTTGCCATCTTTTAAGTATGAAATTTTGGGAGTTCATGACATTCAAATGGAGCCTATAGCACCGATCGCTCGACTTGGTAACATTTTCTTGAGAGTAATCATTAAAGTCTACCTCTAGTGAAGAGTAGGTTGAAGCAGTTGCTCCTTTATTCTGCCATCCTTTGTTTCTTATCACTCCTTCTCCCAATATATTTCTTTTATTCTTGCTAGAAAGCTATTAGAAGAGGACAAAATTGTCATGATATTAATGAATATCATGATGTCCCACTTACATGGCCAATTTGAATAGGGATTTTTAAAATTAGGACTAGGATCAGATGATGCCCATGCTGTTCCATAAATCCATGAAATGATCAAGAAATAGTAGCACCAGATCAATGAGGGAGATTTTCAGTTATAACATAAACTGGGTATTAGAAATTCCTACAGAATTTTCAAAGTGCCATTAGGAAGCAAGATTCTGCCCTCAAAATTTGCAGCAGAAATCAATGAACTTGCTTTGAAGGACTTCCTGTTTTCTTTCAATTCTGGTTGGTTTTTATGTTTTTATTCCCCTCCTTCCATCCCCATGAGCTTGTTCATTGTATATCTAGTTATCAGTGAAGAATGGCACTTCCTTTAGAGCAGGGGTGTCAAACTCATAGGCTGGATTCATCACTCGCTGGCCACCCCTACCCCCGGTTTAGCGAAGGGGGGAAAAAGTCTTGATATGTCACCTGACAAAACGTGATATGAGTTTGATACCCCTGCTTCAGAATGTTAGATTTCCATTCTGTCTTTTCTCCAGGAGCATCTTTGGGTACAATACTTTCTTTGCAAGTTTTTCTCATAACAAAACCCCTACAAGATGGATGAGGTTTAAGGAAAGTGCCTGGTCCAAGTGGCCCTGGTAACTGAGTACCTGAAAAAGTCTTGAATCCATATCTCTCCAACTGATATCCAATGATATAAATATTATATTATGCAACCAATTAAGGCAAAAGCAATGAGGAAGCAAACTAAATTAACAGCTTTGGCCAATTGATTACTGTCCGTAATATAAAGTTGGCCATTCTCTTTGTGCCTGAGTTCTAAGGAATAAATCATTGTCTTGCACATTGGCGAAGAACAGTATAGGGAAACTTATGAAAGATCCCAACTTTCTTTTATACATGATACATACATGTATGTACCGGAAGAACAAATTAAAAATGTAGTTTCCCTGGGCTGTTGTACTAATGTTTTCTAAACCAAGGAAAAAGCACATGAAGTACATTTTTTCTCTTTTTTTTCCCAAAAAAATTGCCCAGATTTGGCAAATTCAGCAGATGCTGCCTGATTCTGTTTATGGGGCTTAATTTAAGAAGGCTGTCATCCTACCCTTTTTTCAAAGAATGATTTGTTGGTCTCACATCAAAAGAGACATGTCTTTGATTGCCCTGTGCAAAAAAAGAAAAAAAAAACCAGTTATCTAGTCAGTTTATCAGGAAGGCAAAGGCTTCCTTAAATAATTTTTAGCTGGAAAAAAGAGGGATGAGAAGAAGTTATTCCTATTCTGTTAATGTGGCACGTTTTTGTTTAATTTTCTGGACAAAAGTCCCAGTTTTATCCTGGGCTACCATGTCTGGTCTATAAAAATATTCAGGTGATGGCAAGATAGCAAGAAAGAGGTAGAATTTTCTCTTTTTTATCATCTAATGATTGTCAGTTTTGTACTCCTGGTCTATATAATATTTATTAAGTATCATAATGGGAAAATGAGCCACATTTAATACAGCAAAACTCACTTCTGAGAAGGCATGCAAGAGAAACTGATATCTTTGCTGTGGAACTGCTGTTCTTTTCTTTTTCCTCCTTTGTTGATGTTAACCCTGGGCCATTGAAGTGTGTCCATCATTTCCAGATTTGGGCTGTACAAGTTTCTAAACCCCTTGTGAGAATATAATGAAGACCATATCAAAGAAAGCGTGATTTGGATGTCTTGTTTGATTGGGCCTAAAGAATGATGATTGTTCTGTGGCTTGAGAAGTAGAATACTTGCAATTGGATCAGTGAGAAAGAGAAATAACTACATATTTTTTAACTGCATGATGTGCTTTGCAAGGCATTTAACAACCACGTCCTACCCTCCGATTCTGGAGCATTGACAAATGTGCCACAAGCACTGAATAAGCCAGCTGCCTTTTCTTTTTTGTGTTTTTTTTTCAGGCTAGCTTAAACCTAACTCAGGAGAATTTAGAATAGGAAAACAGAACAAGAAGAATGAGCTGTCCCTTTCATTAGCTCTATAGCTTTACTGGCATATACCTTTGACTCTAATCCCAAACACCCCAAATTCTGCCTTGGTTGCATTAATTTTATAATTTAGGCTAGTTGGAAGGTTGTCCATGGAAAATCTTTCAAATGAAAACTTCACAAATGAAGTGCCAATTTAAAAATATTTCTTTTACAAGTATTAACTATAGATTTGAGAAAATATTATCAGGGCAAAAGACCTTGGAAAGATTTTTTTTCTGTTGGCACTGAAGCTCTAAGCCAGACATAACAGATGTTCTCTGTATGCTCTGGTTTGTAACTCCTGGTATTAAAATGAATAAAACTCTCATCTGTTTTATACCCAGCAACATCTTACAACTTCCAAATTTCCCATGGCAGGGGTGAATACTGCCAAGTTCACCAGCCATCTAAAAATACTGGCTGTTCCCTTTCAGGGGAAAGAGTCTGTAACAAGGACATTTGGGATATTAACCAAGGCCAGCCAACATGCCTGGGCCCTTGATTTCTCATTCCAGGCTTCCCATTAGGTTGTTGGCCTATAATTCTCTTAGAAGACAATTTGAGAAAACCAGCAAGAGCATTTCCACATTTTCTCAAACATTTTCAAAATTCAGGGGTTCCTGGGAAAAGTTATAGCTAGACTCTCCTCCTCTCTCAGTGCTCACATCACCCCTTCAAAATTCAGTGAGATTTGGAGCATAATTTTTTGGGTGCCTCATATCAGATGACATCAGTAGAGAACATCAACTGTTATCAGTAGAGAACATCAACAACACACCTCTATATAACACTCAAGAAGTTACACCATTATAGTTAGCTATTGTTCTTTGGCTTGAAAAATGGCAAGCAATGAACAGGTAGATTATAAATCCAAATTATGACTGAGGCAAAAGCTGCCAGGCCAAAATGCTGATATTCAGTTACTCTGAAGGTCCACATCCAATCACAAACTTAAATGGTTGGTGGAACATAGAAAATATATTGCAGGCTGCAGACAAATGTATAGCATTGAAGGCAGAATATTTGGATTCAGTTGTCTTCTCAAAAATATGTATGTGCGCACACACACATACACACACACAGTCAGCTGGCTTCTCAGTTGTACAAAGCAGAACCTGGAGTGCAAGTGAACAAAATTTGCTAGCAATGCTTTTCTCATGGCTAACACATTCTAATTCATCACTGTGCCTTTCTTAAAACAAACCAATGATCATTCTAGTAGACTTTGACATTCCTGTCTCAAGTTGTTTTAAATAGTGTTTGAGTTAAGGAGGGAGGGATATGGGGGTCTAAGAACAATTAGGAGTAAGAACAAATATTTAAGCAGTTGTATTTTTGCATAAAGCTTAGAATGTGTTATGTCAATTTGCACAAGACTGTCTTGTCCTGTTTAAGCAGTCAGGTATTTCATTTGTTTCAAACATTATAGAATTTTAGATAAAACTGAGAAGATGTGGTTTTATGATGCCAGTTTTTTAAAAAAAATACTTTGGTATTTCTGAAGCAAATGTATTTATTTATGTGTATGACTAATTTGGTATTTTCACATAATTTACACTGTGTATGTTGTAGAGGTTACAGTATATGTCAACACAGAAAATCTGTGCAGAAAAAATTAAAACTTGAATTTGTTTCAAAGGATGGTGGTATTTTTTCAAACAGCCATATTCATCACTTTCTATTTGTCTCTCTTCTTCAGAACGTAAATTAAAATCATTTACTTTTCTGTCTCAACTGTAATCTTGGCATTTCCTGTTTCTACTGAGGATTCTGCCAATCTCCTTCAGTTGAATTTTTGTGATTGGTCCAACTGAATTATATAAAATATTTGTGAAATCCTGCCTGTCATTCTTTTAAAGCATGAAATGGGAAAATGTTACATTGCAGCCATTAGAAAAGTGGAAACACAAAGAAAAAAAATGTGCTGGAATGCTTTCTTGAGATTTATCCCCATAGATAAAAATATGTTTAGAAGAATAATACAACATTTCTACAATAAGTAGTCCTCGACTTACAACAGTTTATTTAGTGATCACTTGAAGTTACAATGGCACTGAAAAAAGTGAGTTATGATTGTTTTTCACACTTATGAACATTGCAGCATCCCCATGTGCTCAACATTCAGCCAATTGGCAACTGACTAATTTATGACTGTTGCAGTGTTCTGAGGTCGTGTGATCACCTTTTACAATCTTCTGATAAGGAAAGGCAATGGGGCAGCCAGATTCACTTAAAACTTAACAATTGCAGTGATTCACTTAACTGTAGCAAGAAAGGTTGTAAAATGTGGCAAAACTCACTCAACAAATGTCTCACTTAGCAACAGAAATATTGGGCTCCATTATGGTTGTAAGTCAAAGATTCCCTGGACTATTTTTATTATTTTTTCAAGGGGGCCAACATGACCCATGAAATTATGCTGAATGGGAGGACTTTAGAAAACTAGCCTTTCTTAAGTTTTCAACTTATAACTCAAGTAGAAACTGACCAGACACAAAGCTGTTGACAGCCCTTCCCAATCTGATGCTGTTTAATGTGTTGGGATTATAGTTCCCACCATATCTAGCCAATAGCAATGCTAGTTGGGAATTTAAAATATCATTCCAACCAGGTTGTGAGAAAGGGTTAAGTCATTGTAAAACATTTATCAGCGATCATAAAGAACTTCTACCTACAAAAAGTGAATATATTCTTCTAATAAGTCAGTAAATTCTCCTTTCCTTTCTAGCTGAACATTGCCAGAAAGAGAAGGCAATGACAAAAACCGAAGGCAATTTCCTTAAACTTCCCAACAGTGCATTGACATAATTTCTGAAAGCTTCAATCCAAATATTACACCTGGAATTAGTTACAATGGTTCTGCATGAATGTCCATCAGAAATAAGTCCACTCCCACTATTCATTTCAAAGGGATTTCTTCCCAAGTAACTAGCCAAGGTTGCAGGTGATGTATAATTACCTGGAGCAAATTCATGCAATTTGATGAGCCTTGTTTTGCCTAATATTGCTTGGCTCAGTCTTCCCCATTCTTATTTGAAAACCGAGAGAGATATTTATGTTGGACAAAGCAGATCTATGGCATATGTGGTGCTCTCTGAGCTTGATAGTTTGCCTGAAGGTGTTTCATAACCAAACTAGGTAACATCATCAGTGCATTGAAATGTCTTCAAGCAAACAATCAAGCTCAGAGAATACCAAGGACCCTACAGTTGAACTCTGAGCTACAAATATTCTGTTCTGAAGCAAATATAATATCACCCTTCCTATGTACATATTCTTTTGAAGGCAAAATTAAAATACTAATTATAATTTACAGTACTAATTATAATTTTAACATGTAGAATGTTTCTGCACAATAATTTATAGCATCTTCTAGGATCATTTGATTACTCTTAATGTCAAAATGGTAGTAATGTAGGCAGGCTTTATATCACTGATAATAGCTGAGCGATGCTGGGCAAATATTATAAGACACTAATGTGGAAATCGTCAAATGAAAATAATATTTTGGTATCGATCAAGCTACTAATGCTCTGTAAATATACAATGATGCTTAGTTTATCCATCATCTAGTTTTATCCTGAATATCAACAATAAACCGCTCATTTCACAATGCTGCTAAGATAAGTTCTGTATCAGTTTTTTTTTTTGTAAAACTTATTCTGACTTCATTTCATCTTGATTATAGCCCAACACAATCAGGCCAAAGTGTAATTTGACAAAATGTGATAGAAACCATCAGTGTAAAAGCAAAATAGCAAACAGAGCTACAGGTAAGATGAGCAAGATTGCTTGTTTCCTTTAAAAAATATGTTAGCAATCTTTGCCAAAATGACACCACCTGGTCTTTTTTAATTAGATAGAGAAAAAGATACTTAGATCTCCCCAATCTGTATCACCGCATGGGGAAAAATTCCTGTCACTTCACATCCAATGGTAATTCATCAAACTGCCAGGAAGCAATAGAAATTGCAACCCAGTACATCTTGTAGGCCCCAACTGGAATGACTGAAGCAACCAATCAATTATGGAGAATTCTGGCTATCAGGCAAGATGATCAATGTATACTTTTTGGGACAGGGCAACATGGAAGTACTAGGAATATATAATCCGACCTTGAACCACTTCAAATTTTGGAACCTTTGAAAAATATGTACCTCTTCTACTTAGACTTCCAAACCAATTGGGAAAATCAGTCAATTTAGACTTTCAATTGTATTAGAAAATAAAATGCACAAAAACTTGTCAAATTTCTAAATTAGGATTTATTCTTTCCAGATTGATTCACAAGCATCCAATATAGATGTGCAACACTTCAAATTTGACCCACAAGTGTTTTTTAATCCATAGGAGCCTGAATGCAAACTTGGTGTCTGTTTGCAAGCTTGTTTAAGAAGCAATCAGATTTGTTCCCAGGATTGCATGATTGCAGCTGCACAGGCCTATAAAAATGAGACCATTTTAATGAGTCACCTGATAGTGTTATACTCTTGTGTGTGATCCAACAAATCTCTTCTTATTCAAATCCAGATCACTGGACTGTCTTAACATCCAATTAAATTTGATTTTTCACATCCCTTCAGAGATTCAGCTTGGAAATTTGAATCAAACAACTACATCAACCGAATGGCCTATGAAATATCTTTTGCATGCTGTAATTTCTTCATTTTAAGATACGAAAGATTTTCTCTCTTAGCAAAATGAGCAAAGAAATCTATCTAAATTGTATTTCTTATATAATGATTAAATACTGTATATTAATCATTTGCTGCCCTTAGACATTACTAAAAAATGAACCACATCAGTTTATGTAGGACATGTTTTGCTCTTATTACATAAATACACTGAGAAAAAAATGAGGATATCTTGGATTGCTTTTTGCATTTTTTACAGGGTTAGGTAATGCAGTGAATCTAAGCTGCAGTGTTGAAGACAAAAGCTGAAGAAAAGTGCATAGAAAAACTATGTAAAATTATTTTGTTTTCAAAATCTTTGGAGGCTGTGGCAAGGGAGACAATACTGTTGCAAGATTTCAATTGGGCACACAACAGAAGTTAAGCTTGGTCCTAAAAGCAAAGATCAAGTCTGTGCAAGTGAAACGTTTGTACACAATCCTCAGTGTCCTAGCAACTTGGTGCCTTTTGTGTTTCGCTTTCTTAGGATACCAATTTCATCAGGATCCTCATCATTTTGCTCTGTAGATACCATATTTCCATAGTCGCAATCCAACAGCAGCTCCCCTTTAACTACTTCTTCTGTTTCACTGCAGTTATCAAAGAAGAATCCTGCATTTTCTGCTAGAACAGCAGGATCATCCTCTTCATAGTGGCAACAGTAGCACTCGTAGTTATGGCCAGTCTCACTCTGAGCGCTGAATGTGATCTGCTGGTCCTTCTCACATCCTGCTGCAGAGCCATTGTTCACGATGGCAAGAGCAGACAAAAGAGTTTCACTATATAAACAGTGCTCATTCTCCAGAAACTCCATTTGCTCAGCTATCTCTTCAGCGGAAGGCTGGCTTGGATCTGGGCAATCTACCAGAATTGTGTCCTGTCTGTGCCTGAAGCAATCAGAATTATCATAAACAGGAAAGGTCTCTTCTGGATAACCTTAAAACATAAAATAAACTGGTCTTAGATTATACAGTGAATCCAAACACCTTATCCCCAAGATTATCAGAATTTTTGATAAAAGTTTCCAGACTTTGGAAATTTTGGGAAGTCGTGTGGAAAAGACATTTAATTAATTAACCTGACATTAATAGTGGTCACACTTTCTTTCAAGCCAGTGTTGCTAAAATTCTAAATTAACACAGTTTACTTGGAGTCAGGAGGGCCAGTTTGGTGTAGTGGTTAAGGCACCAGACTCGAAACTTGGATACCCTGAATTCCAGTCCCACCTTGAACATATGGGTGACCTTATGCCAGTCACTCTCAGCCTTAAGAAGCAGGCAATGGAAACCACTTCTGAAAAACCTCGCCAAGGAAAATTTCAGAGACTAGCCCAGGTCGTTGTCATGAGTGTAAAACTGATTCGAAGGCATACAAAACCCGTGGAGACATGCAGCGTGGTACCTCGAAACACCTCACTTTGTACCTTGCCCTTTTCACTACAAAGGGAGTAAAAGGTAAGATATAAAGCTGAGCAGGCTTCACTCTAACCTTCCCAGTCTTGCATATAAGGAGCCTCTTCTGCTTCTTTCTCTGGGGAGATGCTGTCAATGAGTTTGCCTTCTTTCATGACTTTAGTAATTTCCCGGAGTTGTTGAAGAAGCCTTTTCTCCTGATCACTTGTAACATTTGGAGACCTGCTGTGGAATAGGAATTAACACACATCCAGTAGCAGTGTCTGGCAATATTTACACACATTTTTAATGGAATGGTTCTAGTGAGGCTTCTCAGGGATTAAAAAAAACAACAAATTCCATAAGTCTTTGGGGGCAATTCCAATACCAAAAGAAAAAAAATGAGCATTCACTACAAAAGCATTCTTGGGAGAAGAAATGATTTATGGGGCAAAATGTGTGAGGTTACAGAGGTGACAGAGTTTGTTTTAAATGCTCATAAGAAGGGCACTGCAAATAACGATGCCTTGGTGTAACATCTAGCATGTCATGTGACTGCTTGAATCAAAGTAGAAGGTAAGTCACAGTTTCCCAGATTCAGATGCCAGAGAAAACTGATTGGTTTTAGAGCAGAGGCAGAAGCTTCTGTTTTTTGTCTTGTAGTATGTGAAATTGAGTTGGAGAGAGGATGGCCCAACCTTCTCCGTAGCTTATTTTAAAACGAATTCTTGGTTGGTTAGCTTAATTGACTTCCAGAAACATATTTTCTAGTATTGGCCAGTCTAGTAAAGAGAAGGACCAGAGGAGACGTGATAGCGCTCTTCCAATATTTGAGGGGCTGCCACAGGGAGGAAGGGGTCAAGCTATTTTCTAAAGTGCCTGTAGGCCAGACATGGAAACTGAACAAGGAGAGATTTAACCTGGAAATAAGGAGAAACTTTCTGACAGCGAGAACAATCAACCAATAGAACAGCTTGCCCTCGGAAGGTGTGGGAGCGTCATCACTTGAGACTTTCAAGAAGAGATTGGACTGCCATCTGTCGGAAATGGTGTAGGGTTTCCCACTTAGGTGGGGGGTTGGACTAGATGACCTACAAAGTCCCTTCCAACTCTGATTATCTGTTATCTGTTATTTTAGCCCTAGTGTGGTCTAATTTTAAGGAGCAAAATAAATGTTTTTTCTATTTTCTATTTTTCCTTCACAATATTTCGTGACTAACAGTATTACGAAAGAAAATAATGGTGCTAAATAATTATATCATAGGCCTAAAAGGCATTAGCTATTTGGAAATAAATGGAAAGAGGGATCTTTTAGATATATTGATCTCTTGAGTGACCTACATTTTTTTAATCATCATTTTCTCCCATGCTAATATGGAAAGAAGAAAGCATTCAGAATGCTTATCCAAATTTCTTTCAAGGGAAAAAAAAAGCATCACCATGCCATATAATGTGATAGGGTACACAGGAAAATGCTTCTTGGGTAAAGAATTCAAACTCAAATTGTGATAGTCAGGAGTGAGCAACAGAGCCAAAGAGCTATGCGCCCTGCTGGGATAACTGCTGTCCCCCCAACTGATTATCCCCCATCCCAAATGGTAGAGCTGTTTTTTAAAATGGCTACATAGCACTTGTTTCTGAAAGGAAATGGAATAAGCTGTAAGGTTTGCTTCATTTTGAATATTAGTTTCACTATTTCATCTAGAAAGGGAATGGCATAAATAAATCTGTTTCAAGACATTGTAACTTGGGGTGTGGCATTTGGCCAGACTGATAGAAAAGATTTAGAAAAAGAGTAATTTTGACTGCTCAACATAGCCTCCCCTTCAACTCCTCTCTGACCAAGCCAAAGAACTGAGTAATTCTATGCCATTTTTTGTTATCGTTGACCATTTTACATAGTCACTGGATTGACACAAGACTTTTCACCTTGGAATGTATTTGAAGCAGCTCATTTTATTGTTGGCATCCTTCCTTTGCCTCAAAGGCATTTTGAATTTTGCTTTCTCTGTTAGAATTTCTATAAATCTGGTCTACCTGACTTGTAATCTTCCTTGATCAATTGTCCCTCTTTTTATCTTCTGTAAGCCTCTAAGCTTCCCCAACTATTTGTCGAGTCTTATTGTTTTTTTTTTATTGCCTCTCTTTAAAAAAATACTTTGGGATGGTTTGCACTTGCATTTTTACTTTTAAAGAATTCCCTCTTCTCTAATTTTGCTTCTTTTTCATTAGCTTCTCCTGCCATGGAATTCTACTTTAAGTTTTATAAAATTGAAAACTAATTACATTACAGCACATCAAGCATTAGCTTATCTTAACACCAAATTCCCAACAATTATCTATCTGCTTCCCTCCAAAAATCCCCACTGTATCTTCCACATCGGTTCAAATTAAGTCAGAGATAGCCGATCCTCCATCCTCTGAAAGGAGAGAGCAAGACCACAAATTTAACATTTGAAAGTGTGAATTGGCCTGTTCTGGATGTAAGTATTAAAACAGGTTTCAATAAAGAACAATACCTTTCACAGTTGGGTCCCACTCTGTTGATTATTCTTTCCATGGCTTGTTCAGTCTCTCTCAGTTTATCTTGAAGTTGAGCAAGTTCATAGTCAGCTGTAATATAAAAACAGTTCCAGGAGGTGTCAGTAGCTGCAGTTGAAACAGTTCAATCCATTAAACAAGCATGGATTGTCTTAAATGTACATCAAGAAAAAAATGGAATTTGTTCTAAACCGTGAATGCTAGTAAGCAGACCTATCTTTTATTCTTTCCAAAAAGAGGGAGAGAGGATTATCCTTAAAGCCAGAAGCAGCGTATCTGATGCATTCAATTTCTCTTCACTGCCTGATTTTTATTGCCCAAAGAAAGGCAAGGCTGCATCATGGTTAGAAATGTAATCTAATGACACAGATAATGTTCAGCAAAAGAAGAACATTAATGATTATTTTGGATGAAAAGAAGGAGAAACAAGGTTACAGCCTGTCTCAAGAACAAATCTCACTGGCTGGGGTAAAATTTTATTTTAAAACACATATGTCTAGGATTGTGTGAATCAAGAATAGAAGGACAGGAAAAATGGTTTCTTCTATGCTTCAGGAAGCAAAGAACATTTCTACTGGTATGTAGAAGAGTTCAGACATACTCAGCACATATATGTGTAGCCTTTATTTAGCGAGTGCCTTGGACAGTGATCATTTGCAATGACAATGGTAATAAAAAACTAACTGTGGTTGGCTTCCCATTTGAGACTTGTGGAATGCAGGGATTGTCTTGGATTCATAGCTTGCAGGTGGAAGCTGTGGACAACAAGGTCACTGTACTGATTCATGATATGTACCAGTAATAGCTGGTTTGTTTTTGTTTTACTCGGAGGTTCTTTTACTCGGACACTTCTTCGTGTTTTAGTTAGCTCCTGAGTGGATTATTGAAATATTCTGTTCACAGGGTTGTTTTGAAGACCATCAGAAACTGTAGTTGGTTCATATATAATGGTGTAGGAAGTAATGGGCATGCCTTTGTCATGTGACTCCACTGCTCTGCAAGTGGTGGTACTGGTTATCAGTTGGCCTTCAGTTGCAGTCTAAGGTGCTGATTATATAGCCCTTCTTGGCATGGAACAGGGTTATCTGAGGGACCACTTGTCCCCAATTACAACAGCCCACCCTGATCTGGAAGAAGACATGTTGTGCATATCATCTGCCTTTATATCTGTTCTGACTCAAGCCTCATTCAAATCAAATGAACACAAAGTATATATAAAAGCAAACCTTTTTAATGCATCTCTGTGAATTCTGTTCATTCACAGCAAAAGAGTCATTAAAACAAATTGCCCTAGATAAGAGCAAGCCCTTTCAAGGAATGAATAGAATGGAATGAATAGAAGAGATGATTCCAGCAGACTGTCAATCATTTGGAAGCCTGCACTCTCAAATAGAAAGATCTCCACACCACAAAACAGACAAACACCTGAGCACAAACAGACCCCCTCTGATGCCTCCAACTCAAACACCCCCCCACCAGGCACCCAGGTGAAACCTAGCTTCCTAATGGATAGCAGCTATCCTTTCACACGAAGCCAAGCTGCACTGAAAGCCTCCAACACAGGAACAGAGTGTTGCCAGCCAATCAAAGCCACAAAACAGACAGAAGAAACCAGAAACACCAATCAATCAAACTCCAAGTCCAGTGAACACAGACCTAGACTCCTAGCCAATCAGAATAGACCAGCCTCGAATTTGAAACCAGAAGCTGTGAGACCCACATCCATACAGAAGCCTGATGATGGCAGATGAGATTCTGCTGAAACGTTGCTACAACTTTAACAGCACTACAATGACGTGGGACAATACCCGAAGGAAGCTGAACAGCACATATACATATACATATACATATACATATATATATATATACTTTCTGTATATATATATATATATATACACATTCATACACATACACACACACACATATATATATATGTACACACATGTCTGTGTATGTATATGTGTGTGTGTATACACACACACACACACACATAGACCACACACACACACAAATATTTTCCTGTTGTATTGACTTTTAGCATAGCAAGCCTCTCAAGTTCTTAAGGAGTTAGGTGGTCCTTTAAGCCACATAAACAAATTTGATCTCTAACTTGAAATAGTACTTACTGATCTTCCTATTTTTATTTCCAGGTGTTGAAGGAGAACATTTATGCTCGGCTGTTGAGACCATCCCCTTAGAAGAAAGCTATTAATTGGAAGAAAAGTTACTGATGTAGAAGTAGTGAGAATAATATCTTTAAAAAGCCTCAAATGAGAAAAAGGGCAGTTCAACCATAATTGGAAATCATAATTTATTTATATCAATGTATTACTGATATTCATGCACAAAGAAAAGTACAAAAAAAACTCTCCCAGCTTTAAATGACCAAACTGAAGAATCTCTGGCTTAAACCTACAAATTAACAAATATATTAGCCTTGAAAATCATAGTTTGATCCTAGTTTAAAATCACACTCCAAAAACTTGGTAAAGGAAAAAATATTTCCATTGTTGGATTGTCCTTTCTGATTGGGCAATATCGCATGCCATCCTTAAAATGAAACTCCATTAAAAAACTCCATTAAAAAAATGAAGAAATGTTGACAGAAACTTGACAGAAACCACTGAAATTATATTATCAAAATGCTTTATGCAAAGAATACAGAGAGAAGGGAGCGTGGATTTTCTGATATTTGTCCCAAATCTTTGGAACATTTCTAAGGATAGCATCAATTTCAACTTTAAATCCTTATTTATTTTCCTTTAAATAGGAGAGAATATCTGGCAGTTCAAAGCCTGAACTCTGAACATCAGAATCTGTCACATGACCCTGTGCTGGCTGGTTAACTGCTCTTAAATAGTACCAATTATGTCCTACAATGACAGAAGCAAAAGCAATTTATGACTGTATCTGTCTGTGGCTCAGCCATTTCTTCTATAATTTTCTACAGGGTAGAAATAAATATTGTTTGTACCATAAAGATTCCTGTAAAATGACCTCAAGACTCATGATTTACAACATATTTTCTTGATACAAGAGTAATTTTAAGGGTGAAGCAGAGGTGGTATTCAGCAGGTTCTCACCAGTTCCGGAGAACCGGTAGCAGAAATTTTGAGTAGTTTGGAGAACCTGCAAAAACCACTTCTGACTGGCCCCACCCCCATTTATTGAGACGGAGGGCTCAGGGTCGACTAGCCGACCCAGAAGAAACCAACGGGATGTGTCCTCTTACCAGCTGGAAAACAGGTTAGTGGGGTGGGAATGGGATTTTGCAATAACCTTCCTCCAGGAGTGGGGAAGAAATGGAGATTTTACAATGTCCTTCCCTGCCACGCCCACCAAACCATGTCATACCCACTAAGCCACACCCACAGAACCGGTAGTATAAAAATATTGAATCCCACCACTGGGGTGAAGATAAAGATCTTACCTTAAACAGAATGTATAGAATGTATAACAGAATCCCAAATCCATATATTGGGATTACCTGTCCCAAAAGACCTCTCCCAGTACCACTGCCTCCTCCTCCGCCGCCGCCTCCACCCTTGGCTTTGGCAATAGCCTCAGTAAGGTGAGATCTCGGAAACTGGGAAGCAGGTGGCCTGACTTCTGGAGACATCTGGGGATGTGCTGTTGGAGGAAAGTGGCTACTGCTTTTCCCTGAAAAAAAGTCAAATCATACAGAAAATAAACTTAGCCGTTTATTAGTTAAGCAGTGGTTAGAATGTAGTATTGCAGGCTGACTCTGCTCACTGCCAAGAGTTTGATTCTCACCAGATCAAGGTGGAGTCAGCCTTCCATCCTTCTGAGGTCAGTAAAATGAGGACCCAGAATGCTTACAGAGGGCTGTAAAGCACCGTGAAGCAGTGTATAAGTCTAAATGCTGTTGAAAAGTGCTATTAATGAAAGCAAATAGTCCTCTTGATCCATCCATAATAGGACACTGTTTTTATTTAGAACTAATCAATAGGTGAAATGCAAATGTTAATATGTTTGGGTTACATACTGTAAACTAAATGGGGCCATTGAATAGAGCTCTCAAAATAGTTTTTCCAAATGATAATGTCTCCATGAATTGGTCGCGTATATTTTGAATTGACAGTGGATAGTTTAATATATCTGGGAATGCTAAAAATTACAGTAATCAGCTATGATACCCATAGCTTGTTTAAAACAAAATGTTCACAATTTACATGAAATACCGCTATTCTACTTAGGTAGCAAAAAAATTAAAAGTTTAAAAGTTGATAGAAAAAATCATATTGAACTAACACTTATAAGCAAAGAAAAACTACATTAGCACCCTCAGGTATAGAAGTATCTTTATTTTCCCTTATTCATGATGATGAAAGCTCTCAAATCAACCATTACCAAACCAATCAAATCAGTTCTTTTTGCAATTTACAGATAGCCTTTGACTGTAATTGACCTCAGAATTTATGGTTGTCTTGGCGGTTTTTACGCGTGTGTCACTCCATGACCATGATCAATTTTATGACTATTTTTTGTGGTGTCCATAAAACGAACGTAGTGGTCATGAAATAAACCCGTTTTCTTCAACAGTTCTTTCTTGTCAGAAAGCAGAAGTGAAAATCAGTCATGTGACCATGGCATGCTGCAAAGCACCATAAATGCATGCTGGTTTCCAAGCACTCAAATGTGATCAAGTGGCCTGTGGCAATTAAAACTCTGGAACTGATTGCAAGTATCTCTGGGGAGACCTATTGTAAATTCAATCTGTCACTAAGCTGCTAAGTCAGGATGTGTATATATGTTTAAAAATATAAATAGAATTACCCAGAACTTATCAAAGGCATGCATCGAAATTACATATTAGGAAATGTTCAGGTTTCCCAGGTTATGAAACTTTTTATCAACCATTAAGTGACACTGGAGAAACTGGAGAATAGCTTGTCAATGACGATCAAGGTTGTCAAAGCTTGCAAGGTTGGACCATTTCAGTATTTTTGTTTGTTTTTTGTGTCAATAGTCTTATTGGCAAGATTTCAGAAGCAGTTTGCTATTACCTTCTTCCCAGGGTTGAGAGTATGGCTAGCTGAATTCGTGCCTCAGGGAAAAATAAAACTCATTCTCTCGTTTCTAGCCTGGAGTCTGAACCACTACACCAAACTGGCTCTCTTTCCAGTTTATGTTGAAATTAATTATATATTCTAAAATGTGCTCAGAAAGTTTTAATGTTGACTACTATAGATGCACAGGAGTTCTTAGCTTAATTTCACATTTACCCTTCAAATTTATATCCACTTAGAACAAATCAGGCATTAAATAATAAAACTGCAGTTGGGTCATCACATAGTTGAAGTGGTTTTTGTCCATAACCCCCCCCCCNNNNCCCCCCCCCCCCAGCATGAACCATGTTTTTAGTATAATTTCCATTAGAGAAATAAAATCTATTAAGACAAGACAGATTAGTCAGTTTCCATATTAACAGAAAAACACAGTTGGAACGGACCTTGGAGGTCTTCTAATCCAATCCCTTGCTCAAGCAGGAGACCCTATACCATTCCAGACAAATGGCCATCAAATGTCTTAAAACCTTCTAGTGATGGAACATCAAGAATACAACTTCTAGAGGCAAGATGTTCCATTAATTGTTCTGTCAGGAAATTTCTCCTTAGTTCTTGGTGGTACCATTGCTTCGTAAGTTTCCATGTTTCTTCTTGTTCTGCCGTCTCGTGCTTGATTCTCCCCACTTCTCAAATATTGGAATACTCATGTCACTGCTAGTTAGCCTCCAAATCATCTTTGTTGGCTCTTCTCTGCACCCTTTCTACAGTCTGAACTTTGTAGTTTGTATCATGATGACCAACACTGAATGCAAGTGTGGTCTTACTAAGGCGTTATAGAGTGGTATTAATACTTCACACCATCTTGATATATCCCTCTGTTGATACAGCCCAGGAATAATTTGGGTTTTTTGGTAGCTGCAGCACTTTGCTGGCTCATATTTAAGTGGTTGTTCACTAGGTCTCTCTCTCTCTCTGTTACTGTGTTGGTAGGCTGTTTAAAGGTATTTCCAAATGTGTAAAAGAATGTCTACTGCATAAACCCAATAAAAAATTGGTAAGCAGTTAAGAATTCTGGAGGAACTACTTATTTATCTCCAATGTTCTTGTTGCACATTATCATTGATGCAGTGCATTTGATGGGAAATTTCAGGCAAACAAATGGTTTCCCCATTTACAAACTATAATTCTATTGAATATTGGCATATTCAAAGCATAACTACATCTTCAGCAAATAGTTGATTGAATTGAGTTTTCTTCAAATGTTCTGATTGTGACTCTCTTTTTTAACCTTTATATTTTATAGCCAAGCTTTATTATCAGTAGGTAAAATAATTAATACTGCAATAAATAAAATCAATACAAGGAGAATGCATGCACATTTTATAATAGTCTGCTTATTCAAATGTTCAGACCTTGAAATTCTTTAGTTCTGGGAAAGCATTACAAGTAATCTCACATCAAAATAGATGCCATTCAAACATGGAACAAAGAACGTATCTTATAATATATTCATTGTTAAGGCTCCCAAATTAAATAAAAAATAAATAAAATGAAAGAGTGAACTTGTTTTAATAATGGCTTGTGCAAATGCAATTGAAACAAAGATTATTGAATTTCTGTTGCAATGAAAAATATTTATTGCTTCCATTTTGGTACTAAAAATGTGACTCTAAAAGATAACACGAGGAGGTAATGATTATGGTGGTGACATCTAACAAAGGGTCCAGATAAGCTATATTAAAATACAAATAATGATTTCCCCTGTACATGTACATTTAAATTATTTGGGGAGCAACAATAAACACACTGGAATAATGGCAGTGATGTATGTTGAGCAGAAAAACTGATGGTTCAATAGAAGGTTGGGGAAAACAATAAGTAGGAAAACACACTGAGGGTCATTTGAACAATCTTTATATTTATTTATATTTAATATAAAACAGCCAAAATATTATATAATCAGCAAATAATAATGGACATGAAAACATAAAATGACAACAACTGATCATTACAAAAAGCTAATGCAATGAAAGATAAAACAAGTGCTTATGAATAAATGAAATAATTCAAATAAACAAAATAAAACAAAATACAATTTTTCTTAGAAATATATATTGAATTTATTGCTATTTTAATCCATTTTAGGATCACAAACACTGAGATAAAACACTGTAAATGCAACTTTATGGAATTGATATATTAGCACTAACTGCTTTGTTCACACTTCCTACAATGTTGTTTACATAAGATTTTGAATGTACAACAAGAACAAAGGATCCAGGAAAAAGTTCTAAGGTAACAACATTTTAGTTCTACAACCCAAAGACCTATAGCAATTTACAGATCAAACTGGTAATTTTACTTAGATTTGACTAAAATTCAACTGTACCAACTAAAGTTGCACTGCTTCAAACAATCATGAGAAAGCCAGTGAAAAGGTGAATTCTTCAGCCCACTCCTCTCTTACATCTTTATGCTGGTCTAGAAATTCATAGGCACCTTTGGTAAAAATAACTGGCAGACTTTAATAGCTTTGTGAAAACGAGTAAAACTAATGCCCATGTCACACTGCACCAACGGATGCAAAGAGGATGTAAAACGTTACAAAAAGCTTGCCATCCGTTGGAAAACGCTATGCATCCGTTGTGTACTCAGTCCTATCCTTTGAGCATCCGTCCACTGAAGATTTCATCCGTCAAGAAGTTTTTTGAGCTGGCACAAAACTTTTTGGACGCGGATGAACTCTTCCCGCTGGTGTAGATGTAAATCTGTGACATATATGAGCAAACAAAACGTTTCTATGTCATTTTCATCCGTTTTTAACGTCCGCCTGTATCCCTCTTGCATCCTCTGGGCATTCCCCGCAACTCAGCATCTGCTGGCACGCTGAAAAATGGAAAGAGAGGGAGGAAACAAAGAGCTACCTCGGAACGTCTACACAGCGTTAGTAGCACGAAATAGAAGGATGAGCAGTAGACTGATTTGCATCTTATATACATCCTCTAGGCTTTCCTATAACATCCCTTTAACATCCCTTGCTACATACCACGGCTAGTCCGTTCTTTTTCCTTTCTTTTCCATTCTGTTTATGCAAATTTTTGCCACTTTTTGGAGTGGATGACAACGGATGGAGCCACCCCTGAAAACTTGCTCGGCTGCTGTGTCCTTTTTGCATACGTTTTGCATCCGTCGGCCAGTGTGACATAGCCTTAAAATATTACCTGTGAGAATTATGGCTTGTTCATTCCTTAGTCTGTTTTGACAAGAATTCACCAATTAACAGCATACATTTCCAAATGTACTACCTACTACAACATTTGAGCTTGCTTCCCCCAAAGACAACACGTTTTCCAAAATACCGCTGCAAAGTTAGGAAAGGCAACAGCAGCCTTTGCTCTACCTGCAACCCAAACAGGATATGTTGAAGCTGCCATTTCCAGGTTTCCCAGGCAATCTGACTTGTAGTTCCAGGAATTAAATGCAAATCTGAAGATTTAGAAAAGGAGTATGATAAGAGTAGCCGTGGGATATTTAAAGAATAGTTATAGGACAGGGTTGACATGAGGGCTCCTTGGTGCTCTCTGAGCTCATTTGTTTTCTTGCAGACATTTCATTTACCCAAACGACACAACATCATCAATGTTTGTGATGTAAAGGCTAGGTCCCACTGGCCGACGGATGCAAAATGTATGCAAAAAGGACACAGCGGACGAGCAAAATTTCAGGAGTGCTCCATCCATTGTCAT